>QKWP01003284.1:0-28354 GCA_003550325.1 Gigaspora rosea | reverse complement strand
AAAATATAGACGTATGTGTCATAAGAGAATGCTTTGAAGAAGCTGAAATAGTATTAAGGAACGAAAAACTGCTGAAAATATTTGAGGAAACATGCTACTCGACTGAAGAATGTAAAGCAGAATCTTGTCTACAAAAGGAGGCAAGTCATATAGTAACCTTAGCAATCTACATACACCCCTTAGAAGAACCACCAAAACATACAGAACCACAATTTAGGACCATGGAACCTATACAAAATAGAAGAACTGTTAATATACCGAAATGAATTTATACCAATACTTGAAAAAAATATAGAACTAATAGATATAAAAATTAAAACCTACGAACAAGATATATTAGAACTACCTATAAATGCACAGAAATTAGAAGAAATAAAAATTAAAATGGGAAAACAACCACAACGGACCCGAGAAACTTTCAACTTTTTCAACGATATAGAATTAGAAATACCAGAAGGTGAAGTTCCCGAAATCGTAGACGAACAGTTTCCTATACTAGCATTAAACTTTGGGAAGTTATCCTCATTTGAAATCCAAACCTTGATTAATTATAAGAAAAAGATCCAAGAATTAATTAGACCACTTAGGAGAATTGAACACAAAATTCAAACAATAGAAAAATCATATAAAGGATTCAAGTACTTATCCATATTTGATAAGACTGAAAGAAAGATAATAGCTCATAGATTTGGAGAAAACCCAACAATATTAGAATTATCCGAGGACAACACAATACCACATAGATTCCAGAACACTATATTTGAATTTGAAATTCACAAAAGTTCCACAAATAAACTAACGTACCTCAAACTCTGCCCATCTAAAGATCAAACACAGATCAATGGTACAACCAAAGGAAAACAAACATGGGAATTCCTCCATAAGAATTATTCGAAATTACCCCTAATTTAGTAATTCCCGGCAACACAAAATCCGACCACACTGTGCAATACTATAGCCGGTTGTGGTATATTGATGAAATTTGTTCCAGTCATTTTTATTAGTGCAACAAAGTCGATTTAAACCATTTTTCGTTTCTTCTTTTGCACGTGTTCGGCTAATCCGAAATAGCCAATACTTATCTTTTTTTTTTTGCAAGTGATTGTCCGATTTTGTGTTGGATTTCAGTCACGTGCACCAATCAGCTATAGAGATCGACACGGATCAGCCCGATGTTTATTCTTTCGGACACTAACGGGTATCCGTTTTCATAGTTCTGTAGTTTATTAAATAGAACTCTCTTCTCTTGTTATGATCTGTAGATATTCTTTACCATTTGAAACCCTCCCTGAAATTTTAAAATATCACGAAACTGATTACAAAACTTTATTTATTTTTTTTAAAATAGAAAATCACTTTTAAATTTTCCTAAACTTCCTTAACAAAGAGCAACAAATTAGTTCTTTTGGAAAAAACAAGTTATGATCGTGTAAACCGTGTATTGTGTATACTTACCGTGCCAATTCTATGGAGCAACCCTATTTAACCAAAAAAAAGTTATAAAAAACATTTTTTGGCTTAAATAAAAACGAAAGAGCATTACTCTCTAAAAAAACATTTAAAAGATGGGTTGACTATACACATCAAGCGTCCGGTTTCATCTTTCTTCTTGTTGAAAAACAAGCTTTGTTGAAGTACAACCTGCTTCTGTACGGGAGGTGCAGGATGTTTTTACGAACAAACCAGAAGTTAATCTGGATACTGATGGAGTTGTAGATTACGAGTTTGAAAACGATACAAGATTTCTAAAAATCTTACTTTTTGAATATTCAAGCTATATCAAGACCGTATTCCACGTGAACCAAACTTTAACCAGCTTAGATATTTTAGGAAACCAAATTGGTCCTAATGGTGTAAAAGCATTTTCAGATACTCTTTACCAAAATAATAGTCTACTTAGATATCTTAGATTTCTGCAAAAAGAATAGAAAAATTAGAAAACGTTGTTAATACAAAAAAATTATTTGACATTCTTTGGAATTCTACAAATTGATGTATTTGAAACCCAAACGTTACATTTCTAAATTTTTTATTTTTTATTTCATATGTTTTTTTTTTTGCATATAATAGCATTTGGCTTTATAGATCTTAGATATTGTTGATAATAAAAAATTAATAAAGTTTACAAATATCTGATTGTCGAATTACAGTATTAACAATGTAATATTTTTTATTTTTCGGTTATTTTTTTGTTGATAATATGTCATCATGTTCGGTCATATTTTAGAGATTTGTTGGTACATTCTAGCGATGCGGGCGAAGATGTCCTAGTGAATTTTATGACTACAAAAAATTGTACGTATGTATTAATCCCAAACGATGTATTAGAGATGGTAACTTCACCATCATTTAACGTGAAATCATTTCATATTTCCAATTTATTTCACCGGCAACTTCATGCTTATCGATAATTAAAATTTTGATATTATCACTATATTCGCTGGTCAGACATTATCGAAGGCTGGAATTTTTAGTAGATTCAATACCCCTACACTTACACTCAACACGGAAAGGTTTCAACCATGATTTTATTGATTTTTGATGTTTCTCGCATTAACTTTATTCTTTAAATCCTACAATGTTTGTTTCACAATAGTTTTTATTACAATGGAATTAAGCTCGATAATAATAAGGAGAAATTAGATCAACTTTGAGTTACGTGAAAGATTTAGAAACGTATCTTTGACGCTTACGATTGTTGACTTTTACATACACAAATTAAAGATTTGTTAGTGACAGCATTATCTCAAATTCGATGCGCAATCGTTTACGTAGATGTTCTTGAACAAATGGTTTGTGTAAAAGTGGAAAATGTGGATTGTTGATAGAAGTGAAGGGATTAAGATTGCAGTTAAGAAGTGTTGAAAAAGAACAAACGATTATCTACAAATTCTGTAATGTTTTCTGTCGATTCCTTACAATGCCGCATCCATCAAATTAAAGTTATATCAAATTAAAGAAGCACAACAGATACCTTCTATATTCGCACCCAAGTCACATATTTTTGACTCGTCAACTTTTTAATCAAATAAATAAACAATAATTTGTACACAACGCCATCACATACTTTTCAGAATTTTTGTACAATTAATTTATTAGACGAAAGTCCGAACGTCTCAACGTTAATTGAGGTACTTATTCAAAACAAATGCAAAAATTCAATTATTACAAGAGAAAGAGGTGCTGCTTAAACGTAATGAAGACATAAGGGGGATTTACAAGTATCTAAACAAGATCGTACTTTGTTTTTAAAAAAAAAATTCACAAATCACTACTAGTACGTAGAGGCTGAACGTCCTCGCTCTTTCTCTCTCTTGATGAAAGGTAGCGCAATCCGTATATGGAAAAAGTATGAGTGAAGAAAACTAAAGATATTAAAACATGTATTCGAGGAAACAAGAAATTTTTTTGGTGAAAACATAGATGATTCGTCAATTTTGTAATCAGAATCATCGTTTTCTTTGTCATAAAGCATAGCTACGGGATAATATTGTCACAGCATATAATGGAATATGTGATTCTTCAAACAAAAAGGATTAATTGAAATTACAAAGAGAAGCAAAAATTTCATAGAATTAAATTAATAAATAAAAAGGTACTCAAATATCGTACTAATTGCTTAAGTACTTAATAAGCATTAAAACGTCCAAAAAAAAAATAAATTAATAAATAAATAAAAATAAAAAATAAACAAATTGATTAATTAGTCGATTGAACACCCTAATGCGGCATCATCTAGAATTGTAATCAACAGAAAACTTACAGAATTTGTAGATAATAGCATATTTTTTCAACACCTCTTAACCCAATCTTAATTCCTTTACATCTGTTAACAAATTCATATTTCCACTCTTACGCAAATCACTTGTTCAAAAAAATCTACGTGCACCGAATTTGAGATAATGCTGTCACCAAATCTTTAATTTACGCGTAAACAATCAATCATAAGCAGCGAAGATACTTTGCTTTGAACTTCTAAATCTTTCAATATTGCCCTTTTATTTTCAAGCTTAATATCATCGTGAGCTCGGTTGGTTGATAACCAATATGTCATATATTTCCATTAAAATAGATTACACATATATAATGTAAAACTGTAATAACAATTTTTATTATAATGTTTCATCATGATAGATATCTTGTCGATTCGGTATACTGTAAAATAAAAAAAAGATGCTGTTGAAATAAATTATAGTGAAACTGGTGAAAATCCATTTAATTTTTAAATCCTATTTATACATGTATTACAACGCTGATCGGTTGACTTATTAGTAGATGACTATAGATGACTATATGTGTAATGTATAATTTATAGTATGTCAATTTATTATTAAAATAATGATATGTACTGTAGGAACGATTACAAACAGTAGATCAATTGGTATTACGTAAGCGATTTTACAGTGATACAATTGCTAAATATATAACATATATATATAAATCCATACACAATTTTTTTGATGTGGCCTTTTGAATAACGAAAGCTATGACTTCATAGTTACGATAATTGGCTTGCCATTTAAAGTAAATACCCATTTGATTCGATTATTAATAATTATCAATACTACAATCTCGTGCACACGTATGACAAACGTCAGAATTATTACATTTTAAACGTCTCATAAATTCTAGATTTTTTTTCGTATATCAGATATAAAAGATCCAGGGATAAATATTGGTCATGCGACAATTAATGCCAGCGGCACATGTAAGCCAAATGCAGAACGGATATTTATTGACCAATTTATGGTTATGCTTTACGAGTAATAATTTACTAAGCTATAAACGTGAAATTGTTGTGTTTACCAGAAAGGTAGCCATATTTTATATCTGGCCATACTAATTTACTAAGTATTCTATTTTTGGCATTCAATTTTTTCGGCCAATAGAGAACTTAATTTTACGGAAATATTCAATAGCGATTGTGATAAGCACCAAACTATAAGTCGGTTTATTCATCGAAAGAGGGCTAAGCGAGGATGCACGTGCCTCACCCACATGGCCCAGGTCAGTGGCGCAAATCTTACGTTTTTGATACTCCTGCACTTACTTTTTTGATACTCCTGTATTTACCCCAAAATTACGCTTACTTTTTTGATGCAGATCTGCATATATACACGTGACTTGTGTTACACAAAGGCCCAGTGCATTGTTTTTGCAAAAATAATTTTTGGTTACACGCCACTAATGTCGTGTAACGTTACACAAGTTTAATTTTGCCCGGCATTAAGCTTAATGCTGGTGGGCACTATCATAATAATACCCCCGGCGGGGTTAGACATAATTCCGGCCCATCCTAACCCTAAATCTAGTGGTACCCTAACTAGGCATTAAGCTTAATGCTGGTGGGCACCATAATGATAATGCCCCCGGCGGGATTAGACATAATTCCGGCCCACCCTAACCCTAAATCTAGGAACCCTAAAAACTAATTGTTCGAAGCAACATCCAATCACAGTACATATACTGTTACACGACATATGCATCTAGTATATGTACTGTGATTGGATGTTGCTTCGAACAATTAGTTTTTAGGGTTCCTAGATTTAGGGTTAGGGTGGGCCGGAATTATGTCTAACCACGCCGGGGCATTATCATGATAGTGCCCACCAGCATTAAGCTTAATGCCGGGTTAGGGTACCACTAGATTTAGGGTTAGGGTGGGCCGGAATTATGTCTAACCCCGCCGGGGGCATTATCATGATAGTTTCCCACCAGCATTAAGCTTAATGCCGGGCAAAATTAGACCTGTGTAACGTTACACGACATTAGTGGCGTGTAACCAAAAATTATTTTTGCAAAAACAATGCACTTGGTCTTTGTGTAACAAAAGTCACGTGTATATATGCAGATCTGCATCAAAAAAGTAAATGTAATTTTGGGGTACATACAGGAGTATCAAAAAAGTAAGTGCAGGAGTATCAAAAACGTAAGATTTGCTGCACTGGGCCTTTGTGTAACACAAGTCACGTGTATATATGCAGATCTGCATCAAAAAAGTAAGCGTAATTTTGGGGTACATACAGGAGTATCAAAAAAGTAAGTGCAGGAGTATCAAAAATGTAAGATTTGCGCTTTAGACGACCCCATAATAAGACAATTAGTAAATCTTCGCCAATTTTTACTATGAAATTTTGACCCTTTAACTGCGGATTACCACTTAAAAAATTTTGTTTTTCACTAGTTCGGGAATTTCATTAATTTAATTACACATTAACTCATTTAACTAAATTATTAGATTGAACGTGAATATAAAAAATGAATTAGGCTATTATGATTATTGAAATGAGGTTCGGGTATAAATTCCTGGTGGGTAAAAAATTCTGTGCCGCAAAAAATTCTGTGCCACAAAAAAATGCTATACTGCCAAAAAAATGCCATGTCGCAAAAAAAAAATTTTATATAAAGTGTAAGTTTTAACCATAAATAATTAAACCAACAAGGTATTAAATAGTTTTTTAAGAGAATTAAATTAAAAAAAAAATATTAAATATCGAGGTTTTGTTACTGGAATTTATGCACCACACGGTAATTTTTATTAGAACGATAATTAAAACCTGTGTTAAAATTATGTTGTATTAAATTATACATATATTTACATTTCTGAAAAATAAAAATGTGCGAAAAGTAAACCAATGCTTTAAAAAAAGTTTTGTAAGATTTTGTTTTAGGTTGTAAGCGTCATTTTCTCAAATTTTAAAAATTTAAAATATAATTTTTCCTATCGCCGTTTTTGAACTTCAATTGAATTACATTGGCCAATCAAAATAACCTTCCATCATGCTGTTTAATATTAATAAAAAAATTAGTTATGATGCGAATTTGGTATTGAATCTACTAAAAATTCCAGCCTTCGATAACAGTGATAGATATCAAATTTTTTTAATTGATAAATGATTTCATCACCATTGGTGAAACTGATATTAAATCGTGAAATTGGCATTTCTAATCCAACGTTTGGGATTCATACAGCTATTCACAGTTTACTGGGCTGCATCGCCATGTGATCAACAAAATACAAAAAATAGTAAAAACTGTAACTCGACAATTTCTATAATTATAACATATAGCAGATATTATAATACTTTATTGGTTTTTTATTATCATCTAAGGGTATATAAAGGTTAATATTTTAAATACAAAAAAAAAAGAAAAGAAAATTATGATAGCAAAAAATTTAATAAAATCATAACAACGTAAATTATTCAGAATTGCTAATGATATACATAAATTCTTTCACAATAAGAACATTTTCTAATTCTTCAATTATTTCAGCAGAAAGTTGATTATATGAAATATCAAAGTAGATTAATCTATTATTTTTGCGTAGAGCCTCTGAAAACACATTGCCTATTTGATGACCAAACTTATTAGTGAAAGGTTTAAAGATTTTAATGAGCTATTTTCGCAGAGAGCATTTGCTAGTAATTTGCCCATCAGGGCCAAGATTATTATGCGAAATATTTAAATTAATTAAAGTTTTATTTCTGCAAATAAGGTTTGCCAAAGCTTCTCCGTCCTCAGATTCAACTCCAGTATTTTCAAGGGATAATGATTTTAATTTTTGGTTGTCGCAAAAAACCTCTATTAAATCGGTTCTCCCTTCGGGAAAAGTTTAATTGTTGAAAGATTCAAAAACGTTAGCAAAGAATGTTGGCTCGCAAACATTTTTGCATCATTGAGAGCAATTAGATTTCCTGAAACATCGAGGGAAGTCAAAGTTACGTTCACGCAAAGGGCACGTGCCAGTGCATTTCCTCCTTCCAGTCCAAGTTGATTGCGGCAATGATCTTTTTTTCTTATAATTCCAGGATCTAAGAAAATATGTCTTCTTCCAATTCCAAGGTCTAGAGAAGTCAGGGTGGTATATTGTCCAAAATATTTAAATTATTTAAAGTGACATTCTGTCTAAGCATATTTGCAAAAGCCTCTCCAGTTTTAGTACCAAATTTGTTCACTATGAGGGTTAAAGTAATCAAAGTAGTATTATTGTTAAGGGCATTTGCAATTGCTATTCCTCTTATATCGAACAGGCTGTTGCATATAAGAGTTAAAGATGTCAAATTGAAACTAATGTTGAGAGCATTTACAAAAGTTTCTAATTTCCTTCCCTTAAATTGAAAGTAATAATCAATAATTTCTAACGAAATTAAATTATTATTTTGAAAGTGAGCATCTGACAGTCTATTCATAAATTTAGAACTATGCTTATATACTTCTCCATTCAGAATCAATTGAAATCTTTCATTTGTTCGTAAAAACATTAAAGTTAATGAAGTTAAAACGATTGGAATTGAAGGAAATTGATGAGACAGTCCTGAATATCCAAACCATTCTTTAACTCCTTTGTTTAAATAATTACTGGAAATGGTCTTGGTATAGCTTGAATATTTGAAGAAAAGTGAATTTTGAATATTTGGAAAAATTTGATGAATTATTTCTTGAGGGATTAATGATCTTTCTGTTGGATTTAATTCAGAAAGTAATGTTCTAATAATTTTATTATGGGTTAAATCGGTTGGCTCCATAGAATTGGCACAGTAATTGTACACCATACGCGATTTACAAGAAGACATTTAAGTAAGGTTTTGTAATCAGTTACGTGATATTTTAAAATTTCAGAAAGGCATTCAGATGGTAAAGAGTTCATCGTTTAAATCTGCAGATCATGACAAGAGAAAAGAGTTCTATTTAAATACCTACAAAAATTGTTCAAGACGAGTAAATAAACTTCTTAAAAAGGGGGTCGTCTAAAGCGCAAATCTTACGTTTTTGATACTCCTGCACTTACTTTTTTGATACTCCTGTATGTACTCCAAAATTACGCTTACTTTTTTGATGCAGATCTGCATATATACACGTGACTTGTGTTATACAAAGGCCCAGTGCATTGTTTTTGCAAAAATAATTTTTGGTTACACACCACTAATGTTATGTAACATTACACAAGTCTAATTTTGCCCAGCATTAAGCTTAATGCTGGTGGGCACTATCATGATAATGCCCCCGGCGGGGTTAGACATAATTCCGGCCCACCCTAACCCTAAATCTAGTGGTACCCTAACCCGGCATTAAGCTTAATGCTGGTGGGCACTATCATGATAATGCCCCGGCGGGGTTAGACATAATTCCGGCCCACCCTAACCCTAAATCTAGGAACCCTAAAAACTAATTGTTCGAAGCAACATCCAATCACAGTACATATACTAGATGCATATGTCGTGTAACCAGTATATGAACTGTGATTGGATGTTGCTTCGAACAATTAGTTTTTAGGGTTCCTAGATTTAGGGTTAGAGTGGGCCGGAATTATGTCTAACCCCGCCGGGGCATTATCATGATAGTGCCCACCAGCATTAAGCTTAATGCCGGGTTAGGGTACCACTAGATTTAGGGTTAGGGTGGGCCGGAATTATGTCTAACCCCGCCGGGGGCATTATCATGATAGTGCCCACCAGCATTAAGCTTAATGCCGGGCAAAATTAGACTTGTGTAACGTTACACGACATTAGCGGCATGTAACCAAAAATTATTTTTGCAAAAACAATGCACTGGGCCTTTGTGTAACACAAGTCACGTGTATATATGCAGATCTGCATCAAAAAAGTAAGCGTAATTTTGGGGTACATACAGGAGTATCAAAAAAGTAAGTGCAGGAGTATCAAAAACGTAAGATTTGCGTCTAAAGCCGTGTGCGTCACGTGACATAGAGCCAATAAAATTGTTTGTTTTGATCGACACGGATCAGCCCGACTAGGGTTCGAGGCACAGAGGCATGGGCATGCCTTTTGGGCATGCTTTGGGGGCAGCCTATGGGCATGCCACTTGGCCGTTAGGCATGCCCTAGTCATGTGATATATGTGTCGTATCTGATTGGCCAGAATGTCAGAGGTAGTCGAGGTTATCAGAGTCGTAAATTTTTTAATATTAATTAGCATAAACCTCATGTATTTGACAACAAAATTTCAATTTAGGAAATCTAGATTTTTATTTACGACATATTCAAGTTTATCTTTTTAGTACATTATATTTAAATTGGTCATATTCGAAAATGTCTGTGAAAATTTACACGATTTGATACAAAAATTGCATAATAGCAGATAGGTGATTCATAGAAAGAAGTTCTGTAAAAAATTTTTTACAGACTGTAATCGTGATAGAAATCATGAAAATTCCAATGCAAACTTATCTTAACCACATATTGTGTATCGCTTGCAAAATTTTTTACAATAATTCACAATAACTTAACTATAATTCCAGCAACGGAATTTTTTTACATTAAACCATAATGGTAGAAATTATGATAACGCTAATGTAACATTCCAACAAAACCAATAACAGAATTTTTTACAGTAAACCATGATAAAAATTATAAAAATTACGATAACTTTAATGCAAATCAAAAAACTAAATAAGATAGGTAAAACGAAGCACTAGTTTTCTATATAAACCGGCATGCCTATAGGCACGAGGGCATGCCGCGACTCAGGGCATGCCCTCAAAGGCATGCCTAATTTTTTATCCGTGCCTCGAACCCTAAGCCCGACGAAGAAAATAAAGTGAAAAAAAAGTGAAAAGATACAAGAAACGAGCATCTAAACCTACCTTGGGGCATTAACAAAAAATGTCGGGAAGGCAATTTTACTATATAGAACAACTCTAACTCTGACTCCAGACTAACCCTTACCCTAACCCTAATCAAAAAGTCAAAAACATGTGACCGCACACGGCTTTAGACGTACCCTTAAAAAGGAAATTGTTTCAATCAGCGCAAAAGAAGAAAATTAGAAAATAATTAGAAAATAATTGAAACCTAATGTTAAATCGACCTTGTTGCACTGATAAAAATGACGAGAAAAAATTTTTACATATTTGATATAAGAATCACCATAGCCTCTAATATTAATGTCCCAACCCTAAACTTCCGCCTTTACAAAATTTAATTTCGTTTGTGAGAAAAAATGACGTAGGAACGTGAGAAAATGGTAAGTATACACAATCGAATGTATGTTTAAAGTAATAATAGGGGCTTATTATGTCAAAATTTTGACAGTAACTTTTTTTGTTAGTACAACAATAAGTGGTTTCAGTTATTCCGGATCAGATGCACATGAAAATCGGTTTTAAAAAAAAATTGCATGCATATAAATTATATATTTAATAACTTTGTGTTATATGTGAGTTATATGTGATATAAAAAAAAATTGATGTAAAAATCGCTTACGTAATACTTTGATACTTTAATGATTAATTGATATTTAATAATTAATAATTAATTGATGTATCGTTCTTACAATACAATAATACGTAGAATACTTTTTTAATAATTAATTGACATACTTTATAAATTATACACACTTGCTATATAATCATCTCTAATAGGTCAACCGATATCAACGTTGTCCAGTTTCACAATAATTTATTTCAACAGCGGCGCGCTATTTTGACTACGTGCGCGCTATTTCGAGTACGCCCATGGGCGTTATTCCTATTAATTCTGGAAATAAACAGGTCGAATGAATAAGTATCAGGTAAATATCGGGAAGACTTCTGATATATGCTACTGATATGCTATATTTAGGTGCATATCGGGAGTCTTGTATTCCGATATTTACCCGATACTTGCAATTGCCCGGGTAACTTATTTATACAGAGACGTTAATGTAAGATTTAACTCAAAGAACTTTGTTTATACTGATTGACATGCTATTGTAATAACAATAAGCTTGACTAATATCATATTTTACGTATTCTATATTATAGAGTTAAAAGGGTTTAGTAAGTCGATAATATGTATGAATATATGAGCATTATTATTTAATAATTATATAGGTTATGCATCTCTAATAAAGGTCACGATTATTAAAAATAAGATTGAATTACTTTAATTACTTTTCAAAATATAATGATAATAAATATAGTTTCGCTAGTCATTTATTCGTATATTTAATTTTTTGATCGATTTAAGTATGAGTTTATTAGTAATAAATATTAATTTACTACACTTTACGCGTGTCTATCTATTCCTAAATATATGTGACAAATTCTTTTATACGTGTATTTATTAGTTTTAAGCTTCTTTATGTAAGGTTATTTCGTTTTCTAACGTTTTTCATGTTACAAATCTTCTTAAAAATTATGCATTGTGATTGGTTAATTATCAAAGGTGCGCGCCATTTCGGGACGCGCATGGGCGTTATTTCGAAACCACCTATGCGATTTTTAGGGGGCACGATTTTCGAAATAACGCCCCTGCTCGTTATTTCGAGAATTTACGGTATACCGTATCGACAATTAAAAATTTGATGATGACCATTGGTCAGACATTATCGATGCCTGGAATTTTTAGTGAATTCAATATGATAAACGCATAACGCTAATATTTTTGCTACGTACGCGTAATATTAAACGTAATTCATATTTTTATGCGCAAAAATTTTTTATATAGATGGCGAGGCGTGTATATTTGTTCGGCAAGCATTATCATATTAAACATAATAAAAATTTAGTTATTATCTTGCTCTTACAAATATAGTTTAATGGAAATATATGGCATGTTGGTTTTTATCAACCAACTGAGCTTATTAAAAACACGATGATAAGCTTGACAATAAAAGGGTAAAAATTAGATCAACTCTATCTGAATTACGTGAAAGATTTAGAAGTTCAAAGAAAAGTATCTTCGATGATTATGATTGATTGACTTTTTACACGCTCAAATTAAAGATTTAGTGACAACATTATCTCAAATTCGGTGCGTAATCATGCATGTAGATTTTCTTGAACAAGTGATTTGCGTAAGAGTGGAAAATATGATTTGTTGACAGAAGTGAAGAGCAGTTAAGTGATGTTGAAAAAGAACAAGCGATTATCTACAAATTCTGTATCTTGATCATCCGAAATTTCACGTATGAATATATATGAATTCACACTACTTTAAGTACTTTTTTTTTTACCCAACTAACATATAAAATCGTATCGTTCTTTTTTTTAAACTATAGCTCTAGACTACTGTAATAGATCCGATTTCAATAACTTTCGTTATCTTTTAATAAAATTAAATTAAAAATTTGCTCTATTTCATAGAGCTAGCTTAGAACTATAACTATAATTAAAAAAAAAAAAAAAAAAAATTCGATACAATTTGTATGTTAGTTTGGTAAAAAAAAAAAAAAAAGTACCTAAAATAGTGTGAATTCATACGTGAAATCAGCTTTCAAAAAATCCGATCACCCTAACTTGAACACCCTAATGCCGCCACGTCCATCAAATAAAGGCATGTTATGTTAAGGAAGGTAACATATTCAAACATATTCAAACGCGTGCCGACAAAAGTACAGACAAATGCTTTCTATATTCGTACTCAAGTCACATATTTTGTACTCGTCGACTTTTTAATCGAATAAATAAACACTAATTTTTTTCTGAATTTTTGTACAGTTGACTTTGCAGACGAAAGTCCAAACGTTTCAGCACTAGTTGAAGAACTTATTCAAAAATTCGATTTAGTACAAGAGAAAAAACAACTTCTTAAACGTAATGAAGACATTTACAAACATCTAAA
This sequence comes from Gigaspora rosea, assembly GCA_003550325.1. Taxonomy (NCBI): domain Eukaryota; kingdom Fungi; phylum Glomeromycota; class Glomeromycetes; order Diversisporales; family Gigasporaceae; genus Gigaspora; species Gigaspora rosea. Next base: position 14,790 of record QKWP01003284.1, on the reverse strand, counting down.
TAAGAGCATAATTTATTATAAAAAAAAAATAATAATAATTATAATTCACTACTAATAGAGATCGAACGACTTGATGAAGGGTGAAGGAAGTCCGAAGATATTAAAACATGCAATTGAAAATTATTCAAGGAAAACGAGAAACAAAAAAAAAAAGAAAAAAAAAATTATCAAATAAAAAGGCATCAAATGAAATACACCCCTTAGGAAAGCTCATTGAATTTTTTTGTTGAAAACGCAGATGATGCAGAGATCAGATCAGTATCATCGTTTTCTTTTTTGTCACAAAGCATAGCTACGGATGATAAAGAAGAACTTCAGATCGTCACAGCATGATTTAAACAAAAAGATCGATGAGCTAGAGAAATATGCGATAATCGTATTACTTTCAATAATTAATTAACAGATCAAATATTATGACATTAGTAATAATGTAAGTAATAATTACTATGATTTGAAAAGCTTGTGACATATTGTTGAGAGGAAAATTTATAAACTCAATGTATACTTGTTAATAGGTATCATTATTGGATTAATACGTTTTTCTTATGAAATTCTATTTTTCTAAGCATTTTTCGTGATATTCAGGTTATTCTCACGGTATGTAGGACGTTCGTGAGCTAATAAGTGCTCAAGGTTTATATTTGCTTGACATTTATTAATATCATCATGAACTTTAATGTTTCCGCCACATAAATACCGATTTATTGGTTTGTCGACTGACTTTTTGAGTGTGTACGTTTACGTTCTTCTCTTTGAGCACAGCCCATATATACAGTTACTTCTCCAGTCAAATAATTGATTTCTTATGAGAATATATTTTTCTTATTTCCAAATAATAGCGAGATCCAGCTTCAATATACAGAAGAAGAGATTCAGCTATATGGTATATAACTTCTTTTTCAGCCTCTTGATTTTCGCTAAGTATATTGACAAAATCAACATCAAATTTTAAAGTACCCGAAAAACGTACACAATCAGGGTTTTTATTTTCAAAACAGTTGGCTATTAGGATTTCCATGTATGCCTGGAGAGAGAATAGCCAATCGGAGAGCAAATTTTACGAAGAATCCAAACACGCGTAAAAGAAGAAAAAAGCGAAAATATGCAAAAACCAATGTTTAACCGATCTTGGTAAACTAATTAAAACGACGGGGATGAAATTTTACACATAGTAAGCATCATTCTAACCCTATAGGCTCTAACGTTAAGGCCCTAACCCTAAATTTTTATCTCACACACATAGTTTATTTACAAAATCGGGTTTGTATTACCCGCGCAAATAAGTAAAATGACCAGGCTATGTTCTCATAATTATCATATTTGTTGATTCTTTTTTAATTTCAGCACAGGTATTACATGTTGAAAATTCATTCGTACTATTTCCACTTGGGCGAACAAAGTCTTCATGTTTGTTATATGTATCGCATCGGGAGCATCTCTTTTCAGGGTTGGAAGAAGCCATAATATATTTTTTAATTTATTAAAATGTAAGAAGGTAAGAAATTGGTGTAACTATTAGAAGTATGAAATTAGAGAAGGGAATTTGTGATTATATAGCATAGCGGCCATGAATGTTAGTAAATATTAGAATTATAGAAATAAGAAAATGAATTAATTGCACTGGAACTAGATAGCGTGGCAATAGCAATGAGTATTTTTTAAGAATATAGAAATAATTGAAGTGAGATAATGACCAATTAGATAGAGCACCGACGGCAAAATGGCTATTAAAAGTATGGAATAATAAAATAGATTATAATAAGACGACCAAATAGGTAGTTATTTAATGTATAGCAACAATTGCGGTAGTGTTAGCGAAAAATCAGCGACGATAAGATGAATAGTTATTAAAAGATAGTATAGTGATGGAAAAATCGTAGTTAGGTTAAATAGTGTATAATGTTAAATACGCTGTTATTGGATGCGAAACTTCTAATAACGGATTTATTTTCTTTGTCTTTTATAACAAGCGAGTCTATTTGACGTATAAATAGTATTTATATTACCTACATTTATTATTAAAAAAAAAATAAAAATAATGTAAATAATAAGTTCTATTTCAGAAAATTTTAATTTTAAGATCTACTTATAACATTCCTGGTTTTAGCATCGTGCGCAGCTACCCTAATATTATGTATAGCAATAATGAAAAAAATTAATTATGAACGAATTCGGTATTGAATCTCCAGCTTTCAATAACAGTGATAGATATCAAATTTTTTAAATGTAGATACCAGGGATGGCATGTCACTACATCCAATTAGTTTCAATTTTTTTTGGACATAAGTCCATTTTCAATTGGACATATGTCCAAAAAAAAAATTGATCCCAATTGGACATAGTGACATGCCATCCTAGGTAGATACAGCAGTTGAAATAAAATTATAGCAAATGATTTCACCACCATTGGTGTGGGATTCATACATACATACGTACATACGATTTTTCGCAACTATATGGGCAGCCGTCAATAGAAATCAAGCAAATCAACATTTGAAAAAAAATAATTCCTTAACTTTCACAGCTTATATCTCAATGAATTTTAAAGCTATCTTAATGATTTAATATTCAAAAGAAAGCTTAGATCGTAAGCTTTCTTTTGAATATTAAATCATTAAGATAGCTTTGAAATTCATTGAGATATAAGCTGTGAAAGTTAAGGAATTAATTTTTTTCAAATGTTGATTTGCTTGATTTCTATTGACGGCTGCCCATATGTTATTATAAATAGGATCCACATTTTGAACCAATCATGAAAACTGCCGGCTTTTTCAAAAATCGCAAAATTTGGCTTACACAACCACCTTCTGCGAAAAATGCAATGACGCGTCGCGATTTTTTTTAGCCAATAGAATTTTAGCGCATATCATCACGTGTCAGCGGAATTTTATGCAGTTCCTAGTACCCCATAAGTTAGACGGTTTACAAGATAATATTTTGTAATCAGTTTCGTGATATTTTAAAATTTCAGGAAGGTATTCAAATGGTAGAGTTCATGTTTAAATCTACAGATCTAAATAATCTGCAAAAAATTTTAAACAAACTTCTGAGAAAGGAAATTGGTTCAATCAGCGCAAAAGAAGAAAAAGAGAAAATAATTGAAAACTATAAGTTAGCCTCTAATACATCTAATATTAACGTCCCAACTCTAAACTTTTTGCCTTATAAAACTTAATTTCGTTTTGAGAAAAAATGTCGAATGTTTGTTAGCAATAGCAATAAGTGGTTTCAGTTATTCCGGATCAGATGTTGCAGATGAAACCAAAAATTCCTTACAACTATAAAAAAAAACTGATAAGTAACTGATATTTTAATCTCGCCAAATCTTGCATATGATTGGTTTAAATTGGAAATTTGACATTTTGGCGTTTAATATATTGATCTTTTTAACAATGCGTATATAAATTATATTTAAGTGTTATACTGTATATGATCTACTAATAAGTCCACTGATCAACATGTATAAATAGTATTTTAAAAAATTGATAATTTATTTCAACAGCATATACCGTATCGACAATTCATTATCGATGCCTGGAATTTTAGTAAATTCAATATCGATAAACGTAAGCATTCGCATCATATAATGCTAATTTTTTTTTATTGCTACGCGAATATTAAATGTAATTCATATATTTTTTATGCGCAAAAATTTTTTATATAGATGGCTGAGGCGCAATATTTTTATCAACCAACCGAACTTAAAACACGGTGGTATGAGGCTTGACAATAAAAAGGCAATATTAGATCAACTCTATGAGTTACGTGAAAGGTTTAGAAGTTCAAAGAAAGGTATCTTCGATGCTTATGTTTGTTTGACTTTTTTTACACGCGCAAATTAAAGATTTAGTGACAGCATTATTTCAAATTCGGTGCGCAATCATGCACGTAGATTTTCTTGAACAGGTGATTTGCGTAAGAGTGGAAAATATGGATTTGTTGACAGAAGTGAAGGAATTAAGATTGCGGTTAAGAGGTGTTGAAAAAGAACATACGATTATCTACAAATTCTGTAAGTTTTCTGTCAATTACAATTCTAGATGATGATGTATCTTGATAATTTATACAATGCCACAATTTCACGTATAAATTTATATATGAATTCACACTACTTTAAGTATTTTTTTTTTATACAAAATCGGTTCGTTTTTTTTTTTTTAAACTATAGTTCTAGACTAACTCTACACTGTTATAGAATCGATTTGAAAAAAAAAATACGATACGAGTTTATGTTAGTTGGGTAAAAAAAAAATGTACATAAAGTAATGTGAATCCATATAGATTCATATTGAACCAACCATTCACCCGACGTTTGATTAGTCTATTTAACACCCTAATGCCGCGTCCATCAAATAAAAGTATGTCACGTTAAAGAAGGTATCATATTCAAACGTGCAGACCCCAAGTCACATATTTTGTACTCGTCGACTTTTTAATAGAATATGTAACTAATTTTTTTCTGAATTTTTGTACAGTTGACTTTGCAAACGAAATCCCAAACGTTTCAGCACTAGTTGAAGAACTTATTCAAAACAAGTGCAAAAATTCGATTTAGCACAAGAGAAAAAGTAGCTTTTTAAACATAATGAAAACAAAGGGGTATTTACAAGCATCTAAATAAGAACGTATTTTATTATAGGAAAAAAAAATAATTATAATTTACTACTAATAGAGATCGAACGACTTGATGAAGAGTGAAGGAAGTCCGAAGATATTAAAACATGTAATTGAAAATTATTCAANTTTTAAGTTTGGATTTATAGAGCGTATATATGAGTTTGGGTTCTTAGATAGTTATATTAAGTAAGTCTGGTTGTTTTAGTAGTTGAACACCGCTTTACTCCTTTCTACATACATTCACCTATCTTATATACGTATATAATTAGTGTTTTTACCGATTCGTATAAACTTTTTTCTTGAAGTTTTCGTTTTTAGTACTGTAATATTGTAAAATAACGAATAAAAATTATGCAATTTGATTGGGTAATAATCACGTGTAGATTTACAAATCGATCTAAAAAACTAGTCAATCAGACAAACTTCTGTCTATGATTTCTGGATCAATCGAGCACGTGATCACGTGATCGATTTTGATTGGCTGATTATATATTTATTATTTATTATTAATTTAATTTATTAAAAATAATTTATTAAAAAAAATTTAATTAAAAATAATTTATTAAAAAAAAAAATAATCGTATAGTTTAATTTATTATGATAAAAAAAAAATAATCATAATACTACACTAAACCAAAACAAACGAAAACTCCCACGGTGCCCTTCCGTCAATTCTTTAAACCTTGTGGCCATACTTCTCCCGGAACCTAAACAAGAAAAATCAGCATTGACTTCAACAACTTCGCGACTCAACTCCAATTACGATGGCTCCAATTACGACGACTCCAACGACGACGATGACTAATCATTAATGCTGAAATAAAAAAAAAAGTTAGTTTAAAACAAAAAAACAAAAAAAAAATGAAGAAAAACTAAAAAACGAAACCTAAAAAAAAACCTTATAGATCTTCAAAATCGTTGCTAAAGTCGAAGATTATATCTACCATCTAATTATTACTCCAAACCGCCGACTGAAATTTGTTAAAAAAAATTAAAAAAAAATTACAAAAAAAAAAAAAAACAAAAAAAATCTTATTTTAAAGGCATTCCAACCACCATTTTTAAACAAAAGATTTGAATTATAAATAATAATAAAAAAAAAAGTTAGTTTAAAAAAAATAAAATATAAAAACAAAAAAAAAAATAAAAAAAGACTGAAAATATTAAAAAAAAAAATTGAAAATTATTCAAGGAAAACGAGAAACAAAAAAAAAAAAAGGAACAGTTGAAACAAAATTATCAAATAAAAAGGCATCAAATGAAGTACGCTCCTTAGGAAAGCTCCTTGAATTTTTTTGTTGAAAACGCAGATGATGCGTCAATTTTATCAACGAGAAGAGATCATTTTCTTCTTTGTCACAAAGCATGGCTACTGATGATAAAGAAGGACTTCAGATCGTCACAGCATGAATGGAGATGTGATTCTTCAAACAAAAAGGATCAATGAGCTAGCGATGATCTCAAATATTGACATTAGTACTTACGTACGTATTACCAATAATTGTCTATGACGAAGATTATTACATATGATATTATGATTAGAAAAGTTTGTGACATATTGTTGAGAGGAAAATTTATAAACCCAATAGTTTACTTGTTGATAGGTATGTATTATTGGATTAATACATTTTTCTTCACACAGTCTTTTATAAAATTCTATTTTTCTAAGATTTTTATGTTATGTTTCGTGATATCCAGAATATGACAAGTTATTCTCACGGTATGTAGGATGTTCGTGGGCTATTAAGTGCTCAAGGTCTATATTTGCTTGACATTTATTAATGTCAACATGAACTTTAATGTTTCCGCCACATAAATACCGATTTATTGGTTTGTCGGCTGACTTTCTGAGCGTACGTTTACGTTCTTCTCTTTGAGCACAGCCCATATATACAATTACTTTTCCAGTCAATTGATTGTTTTTCTTATGAGAATATATTTTTCTTATTTCCAAATAATAGCGAGATCCAGCTTCAATATAACATAAGAAGAGATTCAGCTATGTTACGGTATATAATTTCTTTGTCAACTTCTTGATTTTCGCTAGGTATATTGACAAAATCATCATCAAATTTTAAAGTACCCGAAAACATATACAATCAGGTTCTTCATTTTCAAAACAGTTGGCTATTAGGTTTTCTATGTTTGTCAAACTAAACCAAGCTATGTCCTCATAATTTATCATTTCGCATTTATGCAATCTTCAGTTATGTTCAAACTTTCTGTATTTGTTGATTCACCAATAACCGCAGGTCTTTTTCCTCTTTAATTTCAGCACAGATATTAAATGTAGAACATTCATTCGTGCTATTTCCACTTGGGCGAACAAAGTCATCATGTTTTTTATATGTATCGCATCGGTAACATCTCTTTCCAAGGTTAGAAGAAGCCATAATATATTTTTTAATTTATTAAAAATGTAAGAGGCAAGGAATTGGTGTAACTATTAAAAGTATGAAATTAGAGAAGGGAATTTGTGATTATATAGTATAGTGACCGTGAATGTGAGTAAATATTAGAAATATGGAAATAAGAAAATGGTGGGACTAGATAACGTGGCAATAGCAATGAGTAATTTTTAAGAATATAGATATAATTGAAGTGAGATAATGGCCAATTAAATAGAACACCGACAGCAAAATAAGACGACTAAATGGATAGTTATTTAATGTAAAGTAACAATTGAGGTAGTGTTAACGAAATAGCTAGATAATTCAGCGACGATAAGATGAAAAGATAGTATAGTGATGGAAAAATTGTAGTGAGGTTAAATAGTGTATAATGTTAAATAGCAATTTAAGGCTAATAAAGTGTGTATAAAATAAAATAAGCTTCGATTTCAATTTATGAAAAGCGATACGATGTTAAAACTCTAGTTCTTTCAAAATTTTGTATTAAAGCGTAAGTATAATTCTTTGAGGAAATTACGCAATTAATTTAATTATCCATCTAATTTACAAGTTATTTTATTAGAATCTAATATGTACAATATCGATATATTTTCTAAAAATTAATAACGCATTTAATTGTCAAATCTAATTTATTAGGATTACTAAGAATTAATTTTGCATTTAATTATCCATCAAATTTACAAGAAATATTCTTTTATTATCCATCTAATTTACGAGATAATTTTCTTAGGATCTAATATGTGTAATATCGAAATATTCTTTTTATTAAAAATTAATTAATTTTGGTTATATATCTGATATTGTATTTGATTTCGAAGATATTAATTTTAAATTACTATATTACATATAAAAGCTATGTAGCTTTGTTGTACATCCTTAGATACAACAAAAAAAAATAATTTGATATAGCAGGCAGGTTTAAGAAAAATTTTCTTTCCCCAAAATAATGGTCATGCGCGTACTCTAAATAACACGCATATACACAAAATATCATGCAAGTGGGTGTTATTTCGCGAAAATACAGTATGCATAATTTTATCTACGTAATATTGTAAAATTCTGTTATGTAATTTAGTCCATTTCAAAATTATTACCGGGGATATTATTCCAGGAGGACCCCGGACAATCCTGGAGTAAAAAATGGGTAGATTTTGGACCTTAATTCTGGTCAAAATTAAAAACTAATTTACTTTTGACCAGAATTTGGATGAGTTTGGCCCAATAAATCTACCACCTACCTTAGGATTATCCGGGGTCCTACTCCAGGGTTACCAAATTACTTCTTAAATTATTAAAAGAATGAATGAATTATTGAATCAAATAAAGAAAACTAACAAATATAAATTATATGGCCTTAAAAATAAGAAATAACACATTTTTGTATTAGCTTTTTGATAATCACAATTTATTAAACTGATTTCAATTGTAATTATAAATGGCAACGTGAAAATACAATAAGTTTTGTAAACTGTAAAAACCCTAAATAATCCTCATGGTTAATTGGATATTTGCCCAACTGGATTGACTTTAGTTGTAGAGTCACTCGTAATAACACGTGTAAGATCGCAACCTTGGTGACTCAAATTAATAAGGATGTTTTCAAGCAATTCTCTTAGTGCAATTTGTTAATTATTGCTTTGCAAAAGGACGTAAACCCACGATTTTTGTGAAGATTATCGAGGACAATTTTCTGAAATTCTAATCATATTTTCGATCAAATATTTAATTTTATAATAAACAAGGTTAATATTATTAGTTCGAAGGTCCGAAGAAATTAACAAGGGTGCTTACAAAGTGATGGTTTTCTTCCTGATCCAAGATTATTATGAATAAGATTAAATAAACCAGCGCAGTGCTCTTGCAAAAGTCTTTGTTAACTCAGTCATCTTTTAGATCCACATTTAGTATAAGAAAGATTTCAGATTGAAGCAATTTCTTGATATGTTTGCTGTTTTCGAGAATTCCTTCATAAAGGTCTAGTGCTAAAAAATTTTCCTTGTTCAAACACTTAAATGCATCCATTCTCATATTTCAAGATTATTATTGTTTTGCGCTGAAATTCTTAAATTTATTATATTAGCTAAATAAATGGAATTGGTAATTTGGTAATTTCAAACGGATTAAAATAGTGGATTGACAAGACTTGAAAAAGGTCGCATGGCCTTCAACCAAATATTCATCGCTGATAGTTGATTTAAACCTTCATCAACGAGTTGCCTAAATATTCATCACTGATAGCAGATAGGTTAATTTAAACTTCTATTAGCCAATTGCTCAAGTTTTGAGAATTAATTTCGTTTCTGTGCGATTAGTAAGGTTTTTGATTGACAGTTCAATATGTTATAATGGTGTACCTTCTATGGGCTCTTCTTTTCTCTTCTGCAGTATATAACTAAATATCATAAAAGTATTGAAGGATTCGAATGTTGTTTGAAATTTCCTAGAGAATCACACCAAAACTAATTTCCTATCACGTTTGTATCTAGAAATGGTATATTAGCATTCTATGAGCAACAAACCAGTTATGTAAAGAATAATAGGATGTATCTCATATTTTCTTTGTGTAAGATGATACGCTATAAATTTACGCCTCTGTACATTAATGAATAACGTTATTTGCAATTTAATTTTAATAACAATTTACGAGATTAAATGATTTAAATGTGCTTACCAATCGTTTTTAAAAACCATCAATTTAGTATTGATGATCGCGTCTGAAACACCCAAACTGGCGATTCTTGATATAGCGTAAATAAAAAGTCAAACAAAAAGCATTGAATGTATACCTATGACAGAAGAGGTGATAAAAAACAAGTAACTTAGATCTATAGATATAGTAAAAGAGAAAAATTGATATGACATATAAAAGAGCAAAGATATAAAGAGTATATAATGAGGTAACAGATCATAACCCTACCATGTTGAGTTCACATAGATGACCGAATTTTTCTGCGACCTTTTTACCTTGATCTACGTCAGTATTATTGTTCAAAGGGACCTTCCGGATGATTGATTTTGATAAGGTAGAACATACTGAATTCGATCTTTACATCACTAGTCTTTTGAATTACCAGTTCGTTAAGAATCGGTCCGTTAAACAATTTGCTGAGCTAGAACGTTATTTGGAATAAATAAAAATATGTAAAATCACCCGTCTTGATAGTCGAATTTTTTATTAAAAAGATTTTTGTACGTACTTAGCCCTACTAACTAAGTCACTACAGATTATAGGGGTGGTTTTGTTTTTTTTTTTTTTTTTTTAAAAAAAAAAAACGGTGAAAATCTGTATAGATCAATAGATCAAATCCGCTAAAGGCGACCAACTTCCCCTTGACCTTTTATCTAGGTAAAGATAACTGATAACAAACCCACTGGGAATCGAACCTCGAACCTATACTTAGCACTTTTTAATATCTGACCACTAATCTATCCAGAAAAAAACTATTTTTTTTTTAAAATTATAATTTGAAAGCAAATCTGAATTATGATTGGATGATGGTTGAACGCCATATGAGTAGGGACTACCAGTAACAGTCACACGATTTTAAAATTTTATCATATGATCTTCGTAAATTACGAATTTTACATTTTTAAAATTTTCTCTAAAACTTAGTAAAGACAAACTTATTGTTGAGGTTTCTACGGATCGAACGGTATGAAAAAATATGAAAAACGAACTTCTCCCTATAAAACACCATGCACTCGAATATTGGAAGCCACATTCTTTCTGAGTTCGCATCTTTGTGATATAAAAAGTGTTTCAGTAGATGCATCAGAGCGAGAGCTTTCGGCAAAATGCATCTTCGAAAGGCTAGTACAGTACATTATTAAAGTAGCAGAGAAAATCAAGGAAAACTGTTTTGTAGTAAGTAGATCGCTAATTAATTTGTCGTAACTGATATATTTTAAGTTATTCAACTTTGTTAATACTTTCTATTATTCTATTCTTAACTAGTTTTATTTATTTGAGATAAGTCATTTAAGCTTATATTGTCTTGTTTATTTTGTTTTAACTAGTTCTGTAGTTGGAGGCATAATTGTTAGACGAAGCTTTAGATATTAATCGGGCAGTTTCGAATAATTGATATTATAATATAGTTCATCTAACAATTCTAGTTAAGGTGTGAAAAATAATATACTGTACTTAAGCTTATAATATTTTTAATTTAGGACAATTTTTCTTTTATTTATTCGTGTTAATTATGTGGGTCTGGTGCTAAGAAAAATGGACGAATTTGATGAAAAAAAAATTTACAAAAAATTGGGTTTCTTGTGAACTATTGATCAGAATTACATGATTTTGGTATCATTCGGTTTGTCTTATTGAGACGGATTGAATGGTATCAGAATCATGTAATTCTAATTAATAGTTCATGAGAAACCCAATTTTTTGTAAATTTTTTTTCATCAAATTCGTCCTTTTTTCCAGCAAAAATCCATTATTTATTATTTTGCATATTTAAATTATTGGAATCAATTTTATTTAATAATTGTATAATTCTTTATTTAAATAAATAAATGAACGTTTTTAATAAATACGTATACAGTTTTTTTTTGTGATTTGTGACTAATCTTAGTTCTAATCATTTTATAACTAACTAGCCCGATGCCTTCCAGTAAGATAGATTTACACGAGAATAACTTCGTTGGTATTCGCTAAACCAACCAACCAGTTGAAATTTTAATAAGCTGTTTTCAACCTACTTAATTTTAAAAAATTACCTTATTAGTAATAATTCTAGTTTAACTAGCTTAAAATTTCTTCGTAATCACACGATTTCTAAACCTAACAAGGTCTACGTGTCGAATCTGGTACCTTGTAGTCGTAACTTGTAACCTTTTTTAATGGTTCTAGTGGTTTATAATTTTTAAAACAAGCTTGGTAAAGTTTATAAAAGCGAAATAGTAAGTAGGTTTATACATATAAAAACAAAACAAACCGCCAACTTTAAGTGCCGCAGTTTATTTTGTATTATATTTTAAACTTGCAAATAATAAAGAAATCAACTTTCTTAACCGTAAAAATTCATGTTATAAGTGCGGTTTCCTTTTTAGAAACCCTTGAAATAAATGATTGAAAGTAGGGGCTTATTATGTCAAAATTTGACAGTAACTTTTTTTGTTAGTACACAATAACGGATAATGGTTTCAGTTATTTCGGATCAGATGTACATGAAAGTCAGTTTAAAAAAAATTCGTGCGTTTAATATATCAATGTAAAATAAAACCAATATAAATCATATATTTAATAACTTTGTGTTATATGAGTTATATGTGATATAAAAAAAAAATGATGTAAAAATTGCTTATATAATACTTTAATGATTGATATACTGTTCATACTTTAATAACTAATAATTAATTGATGTATTGTCTTACAATACAATAATACGTGGAATACTTTTTAATAATTAATTGACATACTTTATAAATTATACACACTTGCTATATAATCATCTAATAGATCAACCGATATCAACGTTGTCCAACAGCATCTTTTCTTTTACCGTAAACTCGAAATAGCAAGGGCACTATTTTGACAACGTGCGCCCATGGGCGTTATTCTGAAAATAAACAGGTCGAATGAATAAGTATCAGGTAAATATCGGATACAAGACTTCTGACATATGCTACTGATGTACTATATTTAGCGTGCATATCGGGAGTTTTGTATTCCGATATTTACCCGATACTTGCAATTGCCCAGGTAACTTATTTATACACTTTCAAGTCTTTTCACTAATAAAAAAAACACTGCGAAACGCTAGTACTTAATTATATGTTCTAAATGCTCAACAAAAAAAGATTGAAACGTTATATGTAAGATTTAACTCAAAGAACTTTGTGTATGCTGTTTGACATGCTATTGTGATAACAATAAGCTTGACTAATACTAATATCATATTTTACGTATTCTATATTATAGAATTAAAAGGGTTTAGTAAGTCGATAATATGTATGAATATATGAGAATTATTGTTTAATAATTATATAGGTTATGCATCTCTAATAAAGGTCACGATTATTAAAAATAAGATTGAATTACTTTTCAAAATATAACGATAATAAGGGGGCATCCATAAATAACGTTATACAAGAGGGGTTGGACGAACGATAACGTTTTTCTCAATAAGTAGGGGGGTCAAAAAAATATAACATAATTTTTTTAGAAAAAATTGGCTAAAACTTGAACCAGTGGTCCAAATTTAATGATTTTGGCACCATTCGATTCGTCTCAGTGAGAGGAGTCGAATGGTACCTGTTTCATTTCATTTGTATCACTGGATCAATTTTTATTGGCCAAATACTATTGGTTATTATGTTTTCTTATAAAATTACTAAAAAATCAATAGTTTTTTGTGAATAACTATTGATCCAGTAATCCAAATCAAATGAAATGATTTTGGTATCATTGGATTCATCTCACTGAGACGAATCGAATGGTACCTAAATCATCCAAATCGGATCACTGTGTCACAATATATTCAAGTTTTTGTAAAATTTTATTTATAAACATACGGATTTTGAAAAAATTTTTTATATAGTAGAGAGGGGGTCCAGCGCTACTATGAGGGGGTACATAACGTTATTTATAGATGCCCCTAAATATAGTTTCGCTAATAATTTATTCGTATATTTAATTTTTTGATCAATTTAAGTTTGGGTTTATTAGTAATAAATATTAATTTACTACACTTTACGCGTGTCTATCTATTCCTAAATATATGCAACAAATTCTTTATACGTGTATTTATTAGTTTTAAGCTTCTTTATGTAAGGTTATTTCGTTTTCTCATGTTACAAATCTTCTTAAAAATTATGATTGGTTAATTATCAAAGGTGCGCACCATTTTGAAATGTGCATGGGCATTATTTTGAAACCACCTATGCGATTTTTAGGTTTCAAAATAACGCCCTGCTTGTTATTTCGAGAATTTACGATACCGTATTGACAATTGATGACCATTGGTCAGACATTATTGATGCCTGGAATTTTTAGTGAATTCAATATGCTAATATTTTTTTTTTGCTATGTACGCTTATTATTAAATGTAATTCATATTTTTATGCGCAAAAATTTTTTATATAGATGGCTGAGGTGTATATATATTTTTTTTTTTGTGTTAAAGTTCCCACTTTGGGTGAGAGTTTATTTAATCAAGCCTTTGGATCAAGGGCGCCTCTTTGGGCGCACCCACAATTGAGTTATATTGAATGAGAGTACAACTAGCCACACGTACAACTTTTGGTTGTCTAATTTAAGTAGTCCGCCCGAAGGTTCTACACTAGTTGCCATACCTACAACCCAACTAGGGGATTGCCTATTTAAACCCTCTGGTCCAACGCTTCGCATGTCAATCCTACTTGTGATCACCGGTACAGCCCTCCGATACATTAGTCAGTCGAGGACAGTTCCGGATGCTACCTACATCCCCTTAGGACTAATTTATCCTTGCGGGTAAACTTGGTAGAGCAGTTCCTTCCCACACAGGTATTACATACACTTCGGTAACTTACGCACTCACCGAGGCAAGCAACTTGCAGTCAGGGGTACCTAACAGCTACCATTACCTACTTCTGCCCTTGTAAGGTTCACACCGACCCCGGTACCCACCATTACTTTCCTACCGGTCCATCACCGAGTGCCCCAAACTTCCAAACCAGTTGGCTCGGAAGGGTTGATCTACCCAGCATTAGGTACTACTATGGTTTTTCTTCCCCTGGTACCTAATTCCAGAACATAGGTCCTTTTCCTCCGGTA
>QKWP01003283.1:0-28355 GCA_003550325.1 Gigaspora rosea | reverse complement strand
TGAACCATCGAAAATGTAACTTTTTATAACAAGGTACTTAAACATATAATTGTCCGCCAGACAACGGAGTAGTATTTTATATACTGTATATCTAACTGTAATTTTCCGATTCATTGGTTTTTTTTTTAAAATAAACTATGTTTTAGACCAATTTGAAATAAACTCGGATAGATTAGTCAAAACTGGTTTCAAATATAATTCATTATAATATATAAAATAGTTATCGCTATCAGTTATCAAAACATCTGCTAGGAAAATCGCCATTTAGTAGATGATCCATTTAAACGATAGCCAATTGAAAATTAAACCAGTTTCAATCAAAGAAATGATGTTAGAATCATATTGTAAAAGCATCCGGAAAATGTACATACATACGTACGACCAGGTTGGATTGGTTTATCCCAAAGATTCAGATTAGGATTAGAATGATCTGATGGTAATGGTAATCGTATCTTGTAACGAAAACAAATATATTTTAGTAAAATACAAATCTAGTTAGAGCAAATATGTGGAAGCTCAAATCTTTCATATTATATACAGTAATAGGACTTTAACGCCAACTACAATAAATCTATCGTTAATTAATAAAAATTCGATTGTCAATAGACCCATGGAAGCACGTGAAAAATTAACGAGTAACTTTAAATTTACGATAAACTGTATACATATATACATAATACTGTAAATATCTTTAGTTAATATACATGTGAAAATAAATTTATAATAAATAAAAAAAAAGTTATAAATATAACCTGAACGATTTCATTAACGTTTAAAGATTACGACCAAAGACATCTTTTATCCTAGTAATTCAACGATAGTCAGACCAAAAATTATATTATATTTGATAAAATTTTAATACAACCAATATGTCTCCACATAAATCTCGCCGTCATACCCGTTCGGATGATATGTCACCGAAAGAAAACCTAGATAGATTTTATGAAGAACATTTAAAATTTTTGAATAGGGAAAAAAAAAGAATAGAAATTTTTTTCCGAAAAAATGGAATAACTGGTGAAAGTCTGCAGAGTAAGTTGGAGGAATTAGATACAATCATAAAGGAACGAGGCCAATTCCAAAATGTAATAAACCAGCTTCGGTATACGCAACAAACTGCATGCGACCTTATAAATAAACTCCACGTCGAAAAGAGAGAAATTCGCGAAAAATGCCGTCGCCTTGAACGCGAAAATGAACAACTTCTCACCGATCTCGAAAATGAAAGACGTATAACCGAAAGAACGGTCTTACAATTTTATAATTTTGAAGGCATCTGTGATGAACAAGGTAAATATTTTTAATACTTGATAAATAATACATGCATTCGTAGATAATTGTGATGTAGTTCTTGAGTTGATCCAAATTATATATTAACGATTTTAAAATTTATTAAATAAAGCCATCATTTGAAATAGCAGTAGGCACCCGGAAAATGTGTACCAGGTTTGGTCCGGATGGCAGGTCGGATGATGGCCCGAAAGCTAATTCGGATCATCCCGTTATTTTTTTGAAGACGTTTTTTTTCGAGACAATTTATTTTTTTTAAGACGTTTTTTTTCGAGACAAATTTTTTATTTTCGATGGTATTTTTTTCAAAGCATTTTTTATTTTTCTATTAATGCATACAACACAATGCAGAATACATTGTTTTTAATGTCTTCGGCTAATAAATATGGCTATAAAAAACAATTTGTTTTCTAATTTTGTTCGTTCCTTAAAATATTCCTGGGTAAATTATGTGCCCTTTTGGTAGTTGACCTTTTTTTACGCATTTTCATTTCAGTAGGATCAACGTTTTCTTTCTTTGCATGAAGTTTTCTTCTCTGTACCGACGCAGGCTGAACCTTAATTTTTCCTCCACTTCGAACGGTTTCAGCTTGTGATGTTGAATTTTGTTGAAAGAGATAAGATGATAATTTGCCCATTGATATAGATTCCGATTTTTCATACCCTTTTTTAAAATTCTCGATGCCAGCAAGGATCTGACCATTATTCTTAATATCATTTAAAATACGCTTAAAAAAGTTTTCAACTGACAGAATACGTGCGCTCATATCATCTTCGCTATTATGTCAATGATTTGAATTTTACGAATTATATAGTAATTGTCTATAAAATTTATAGCATTAAAATTTAAATTAATACCTGGCGTCAATATGTTCTACAGGGGTTTCAATACCTTGATGACTTGTTATGTCAATGCCTCGTTTGTTTGTTATTTCACTATTTTGTTCACCAGAAAAAGCCCGTAGTGGCGCATAAAATGCTGGATCTTCTGCGACCATGCCTTTTAGCATATTTATAGTATATTAATAATTAGTATTATTATATATATTATATATTTTTTAAATATAATTTTTTTAAAACTTACCACATGCAATATATCTATAAGTTACACAGTCATCAAGTGAAAGGGCAGGTATAAAGTTAAAAGATCCTGCTTGATATTTAATTGCGACTGCAGCCTGGTGTTTGCAAGGAGTTCCACCAAGTGCTGCAAGACATGTACACGTTCCAACTGATGGATCAACAATATAAGACTCATCCGTATTTGCACTAGGTACAACGTACGTATTGCTTGAATTATCAAAATATATTTTTTGTTGATCAATCTGCTGCCATCCAGGACTAAGAAACCGTTTTGATAGTTCAAGACGGCCAGGATGACGGTTTGCAATAGCTATTAATCTTCGTTCATAAAAACGTTCCATGTTTTCCGTAATAAATTGAAATATTTGCACGGCATTGTATGCCTGAGTTCGAGCAAAGACAATAATATCCTTGATGATACCAAAGCTCCGTTCAACATAATTATTGGTATGATTTCTACTGCCGATATGATAGTGTCCAAGCTTCTCGTCGATCCCAAAGGCGTGTGAGATATGTAGCGAGTTGTGAATATTTTGTAAAATATTGTTCTTTTAAAATAAAAAAATTAAGCTCTGTTTCAGAGATTGTAGGTGAGTATAAAACTTTTTTAAATAATAACATAATTGGCGATCTATCATTTTTGCGAATTTTATGTTTGGAATTATATAGCCATCGCCAAAGTGCCTGTAATATATGAAAAATACATAACAGTTTAACACAATTAGGCCAGCAGAGTGAAATAGCATTACGCTCTGCATATGAATCATCCGTCATAATAACGGCTGGCCAAGTTGTGGACCGCATCCATAGAATGCATTATTTGGCAGTATCGTCTTTAATAAATTAATCGCATTTTCAATAGTAACTTCAGCCTCATCTGAAGTTAAAAATAATCCTAATGGTAGCGCACCGGCAACACAATTTGTATAAAGAAGTGAAATTGATGTATTCAGTGGGTCGAAAGAAGCGGATGCGTCAAAGTAGCATAATTCACCAGCTTGATGAATTTTTTCGTGAATTCTCATCATCAAATTCGTCACAACGCATAAAATAAAAGGACTTTGTGTAGTTGAATTATATATTTGAAGTGCAGCTTTTCCTTTACCAGAATTATTATAAAAGGTAACAACCTCTTGCAATCGCTCAAACATTCCTTTGCCATTTCGATCGCCCAACTGAGTAGCACGAAACTTACTATAAAGATATTTTAAAAATCCATTATCCGGATTTTTTGATCTATCTGCCAACAATTGTGCAAGTTCATTATTATCAGAAGCAGATAAATGCAACTCATCTTCATAGACATAACGTGCACTGGCTGCCGAATGCCCCATATTAAATAATTCAATGTATCTGTTTTGAACCCCAAGTTCTACTGGTCGAAAGCTTAATGAAGCCGCTGAATTAGGTAGGTGATTGTGTGTAAAACGAAGATTAATTTCGAGCAAATTGTTATTTTTTAATCGAAGATTAAGTGTTGCATTGCATTTTGTATTCCTATTTCGCAAACTATATGGGTTTTTATATCACGGTTTTTATTTTTTTGCCTCACTAAATGGCTGTGAATACAGTGCCACATCTCTCTAAAAATGACTTTGTTTCCTTTAACAGGGTAAGTTCGAGTTAGACGCATAGTAGTTTTTGATTTTTGTTGAAACTCTTCAAGCCACTTCAAAGCACCATCTTTAGTATCAATATTTGTGAATAAATCAACGATGATTTGCCCAATTATCATACTTTCAGAAGTAATTATGGGTTCTAATTCACTATAGTTTTCAATCTGGTATAGGTAATTTGATGGAAGTATTTGCCGAAGTGGCGTAGGTAAATTTGATGAATTAATTTGGTCCTGTATTACATAATTTATTAATACCTTAATTCTTTAAAACATTGTTCATAATATTATATACGTGCCTGCAAAGAATTTTGCATCGCTACTTGTAAACTCTTATTTTTGGATTTAAAAAAAGAGAAGGTAAACATTTATTTATCGTCTCAATAATAACAATACATAATTAAATTGATTAATAATAATGATAATTTCAATGTCATTCATAGGTACGTGTGCGTTCAATAAACTATTGAATTTCCGATCCGACCAATTTCAGGTCGATCGTCCGGACCCAACCTGGTACACATTTTCCGGGTGCAAGTATGTAAGTAAGGTCACAACTAAGTATGAAGTAATATATCATATATAGTATGCAAATGTATATAAAATTATGCAAACGTGATATAAAAAAACTAGACTTCTGGTTTTAAATTTTTTTATAATATCAAATCCAATTTTACATAATAGGTTGAGTCTATATTATTTTTATAGTTTAAAAACCTAAAGATTAATATAGCTGTTAAATAGCAAATGTAGTGATTATAAGGATATTTTTTTCTTTTTTTAAAAAAAATTAAAAAAATTAATAAAATTATTTTTAAAATACAGTATGTATTATTCATTATTAGTTTAGATGAGGAGTTCATTCTATCGATTAATAGTTTTTCCAATAATAGAAATTTTTAAAAATAATTTCTTTAATACTAATAAAAAAAAATTTTTTTAAAAGCAATTTCTCAAGAAAAGTTTTAATATTAAAGTATATTTGAAGAAGATATTTTCTGCAGACTTATTATTTCAGAAAATTTTTAGATCTTTATCTGATATAGAAAACCAATAGTGTTGTAGTCAATAGTAAGCATACATTACGAAGCTATTTTTACATAAATCTAAAAATTATATATAGATCTATAAACCCAATGTAGACTTATATAGCATAGTTTATATATAAAAATAATTTTTAAATATTTGGCCGGAGCGTAGCGACGGACCCTTAATTTCTATGCATAGTGATACAAAAATTACCTTCC
Source organism: Gigaspora rosea (assembly GCA_003550325.1). Taxonomy (NCBI): domain Eukaryota; kingdom Fungi; phylum Glomeromycota; class Glomeromycetes; order Diversisporales; family Gigasporaceae; genus Gigaspora; species Gigaspora rosea. The sequence goes on along the minus strand of QKWP01003283.1, from coordinate 23,120 downwards.
TGATGTGCTTCAATTGTAAAATGATGTAAATCTTATCAGAAATGGAATTTGGAAACTTTTTGTCTGTTCGCACGCGTGTGTCTATATTTGTGCTTTAATGTTACCAACATATGCATATTAACGCGTTTGTGTAATATGATGAACAACATATGATGAGCTCCGGACATATAATGCTACGCATTAGCCTAGTATTTATTTAACAGTTATATAATGAAATTTTAAAATATAAACATGTATTAAGTAGCATGTTAGAATAAATAAAGTTATAATTAAAATTAGAATTAGAATTAGAATTGGTATTAGGGGTAAAATTATAAGAGAAGCATTTTTAATTAAAAATACAACAGGGTTACCCTAGTAAAATTTTGATATATGATTTTTTTTTTAAAAAATTATATAAAATATAAAGGTTATATAATTATATATGTAAATTTATTAATATATAATACTTATAAAATTTTTTATCTAAATTTTATGTAAGGCTATATAAACTTAATTTTTGGTTCTTATAACCTGGCTGGGTTATATTTTGAAAATTTTTTGAGAAAAAGTTTTTATATGTTTTAATAGCTAGATGGAATTTCAAAAAATTTTTTTAAAAAATTTTATAAAATTTAAAATTTTTTATATATAAAATTTTTAAATAAAGTCCATATGAGTGGATTATTACTTTATTTATTTCAGTATTTAATACTATAATGCCGGGCAGTATTTAAAATTCAAATCTAAAGTTATGTTCTCAAAAGAGCATAATTTAAATTTTTATTGTTCTCAAAAACTTTTTAGTGTTCATTATATATTAAATATATTGAACATTAATTTTTAAAGAATATTCATATACTATACTTACAATTTATATACTAAGTTTGTGCTTATCTATTAATAATTTCTTAAAGTTTGTATATGATTCTTTATATTATTTCAACATAACTCAATATATTATATGATACAATTTTTAATAATTTTGTTAAAACTTCAAGTGCTTTTTATATTTGCTCATAATTAGGGTTTGCAATGGGCCAGGCCAAACCCAGTAATTTGTGGGTTGGGCCGGGCTTGGGCCCAAATTTTAAGCCTGTAATTAATTGGGACAGGCCTGGGTTGGGCTTGTAAAATAATGGGCCAGGCCCGGGTTTTATAAAGAGGCCTGATAATACCCAACAATACCCATTAAAAATAAATAGTTTTTACTAGTTACAGGCCTATTGTATTTAAATTAGATGTTAAAATTTTATTTCTTTTTAAACTATAGTTTTTTTAATTTAGTTAACTATTTTTATAATTCCTGAAATACCTAATTAAAATTAACCAAATAATATTCTAGTTAATTTGGTAAAGTTTGTAATTTTTAATATTATAATATAATAGATTCAAGAACATACATTTTTTATTTGAAAAATATAATTATCTTAGTGTTCCAAATCAAAAATTGATTAGTTGTCAAGTTGCCAACTAATCAATGATAATTTTATTAGACTATTAATTAATTGTTAATGATTAATTAATTAGTAATAAAATAATACTATGCAAATTATGGATTGGGCCAGGCTTGTTGGGCTGGGCTTGGGTTGGGCCAGGACCCTGAAGAACTCTAATACAACTCAGATCTGAGTTTGTATATTATTAGTAGTATTTTAGCCAAATAGATGTATAAAATAGAGCAAAATTTGAAAATTTACTATATAAAAATGCAACGTTTGATGAATTTCTATGCAAAATTTCTTTTTTTAGAATTATTTGAGTTGTATTAGAGTTCTTCGGGATCCTGTTGGGCCAGGCTTGGGTTGGGCAGGCTTGGGTTGGGCTAGGCTAAGTTCAGGTCGGGTTTGGGCTTATATTTCAAACCTATGATGAATTGGACCAGGCTTGGACCGGGTTTATGATTCTACGGGCCAAGCTTGGGTTTGATAAACCAGGCCCGACTCAGCCCATTGAGAACTCTACTCATAATAAAACAAATTTTCTATAATTTTTCTGATGCTAATATTGGTTAATGTGATAACTTAGAATCCTATTACTTTGCTATTTAACTATTTAAACTTCATACTAACAAATACTTTGTATTTTTTTACTTGCTTAGTATTAGCATATTATTTAATACAAATTATCTATATATAAGTCTACACAATAATGATACTTTCTATATAAAAAAACACACTCATGATTAATAAATATTTTATTTTAAAAATTTTTAAAGCTTATTTTCTTAAATACAAGTCACTCCCGTTATAGTGAACTTTTAATATAATGAAGATTAGCTATAATGAAGAATTTTTTTAGAACAGAATTATTATTTCTATAATAAAGTGCTCTTGATATAGTGAATCTCTCAATATAGTGAAGAAATTTTACAGCCCGAGAACTTCACTATAACGAGAATGACTTGTATTTATTTGTTAACTATTTGTACAACTTTAACCATATGTGCATATATAGTGTATATCTGATATGTATGTATATACTTACATATGTTCATATATATATATATAATTATGCAGAATTTGTCATAATCAAATCACATTATCAAATTGATAAACATTTTATAATTTATTGTTCTCATTAATAAATTTAGAATATAAAAATTTTATAAATGTTCTTTTTGAGAACATTTCAAAAGGATAAAATGTTTTCAAATAAGAGAACATTTTTTAAATGTTCTTAAAAAACTCAAATATTCATTGAGAACCATAAGAATATTAAATTTTAAACACTGATGCCAGGTTATTATTTTTTAAAATTAAAATTTAAATTTTATAATTTAAAAAAATTTAAAAATTTTTAAATAAAGTCTGGATTGTTAGGTCTTTTTTTTTTATGTTATTAAAAGCCAATAAATTAATTTTATATAGTCTAATATAAATTTATATAAAATTTTTATTTAAATTTTATAATATATAAAAGTTATATAATTATAATATATAAATTTATTAAGATATAAAATTTAAACAGTGCACTGGTGCATTCAGTACACCCCTATAAATTTAGTATTTCTAATAGCTAAATTAAAATTAGAGTTAGGGTTAGGGTTAGAGTTAGTTAGGCCGCTCCAATTTAAATCTATGTTTAACATAACCCCCCCCTCTAGATTGAGCAAATTATAGGGGGAGTTAAACAACATATATATATATATAACTTTTAGATTCAAATTTCACTTTTCATATTACTAAAATGAACCCATACAGAAAGATAACCAAAATTAGAGTAGCTGCATGATACAGTCATGCTAAACCTTGGAACATTATATAAGTTAGTTAGAATTAATTAGTAAAATTTTATGAATCATAAGATTTTATAGAATTTTATTAATAAAATTTTATAAAATCTTATTATACACAAATTTTTATTAATTAATTCTAACTTTATGCACTAAGTAAACATGTACAGCACCTAAAAATACATCAAATCGGCAGGGTTAGTTTTATTTACTTGAAATTTGGATAATAGATGCATAATTTTGGATTTTTGATCAAAAAAGTCAAATTTAAGCATCTTTTCTCCAAATTTCAAGTTAAATAAAAACAAGACTGCCGATTTAATGTATTTTTAGGCTCTTAACAAGTTTACTTAGTGAATTAATTTAGAATTAATTAGTAAATTTTTATGAATCATGAGATTTTATAGAATTTTATTAATAAAATGTTATAAAATCTTATAATACACAAATTTTTATTAATTAATTCTAATTTTATGAACTAAGTAAACATATTCAGCACCTAAAAATGCATCAAATCGGCAGAGTTATTTTTATTTTACTTGAAATTTGGAGAATAGATGCATAATTTTGGATTTTTGATCAAAAAAGTCAAATTTAAGCATCTTTTCTCCAAATTTCAAGTAAAATAAAAACAAGACTGCCAATTTAATGTATTTTTAGGCCCTGAACAAGTTTACTTAGTGAATTAAGTTAGAATTAATTAGTAAAATTTTATGAATCATAAGATTTTATAGAATTTTATTAATAAAATTTTATAAAATCTTATAATACACAAATTTTTATTAATTAATTCTAACTTTATGCACTAAGTAAACATGTACAACACCTAAAAATACATCAAATCGGCAGGGTTATTTTTATTTTACTTGAAATTTGGAGAATAGATGCATAATTTTGGATTTTTGATCAAAAAAGTCAAATTTAAGCATCTTTTCTCCAAATTTCAAGTAAAATAAAAACAAGACTGCCGATTTAATGTATTTTTAGGCCCTGAACAAGTTTACTTAGTGAATTAAGTTAGAATTAATTAGTAAAATTTTATGAATCATAAGATTTTATAGAATTTTATTAATAAAATTTTATAAAATCTTATAATACACAAATTTTTATTAATTAATTCTAACTTTATGCACTAAGTAAACATGTACAACACCTAAAAATACATCAAATCGGCAGGGTTATTTTTATTTTACTTGAAATTTGGAGAATAGATGCATAATTTTGGATTTTTGATCAAAAAAGTCAAATTTAAGCATCTTTTCTCCAAATTTCAAGTAAAATAAAAACAAGACTGCCAATTTAATGTATTTTTAGGCCCTGAACAAGTTTACTTAGTGAATTAAGTTAGAATTAATTAGTAAAATTTTATGAATCATAAGATTTTATAGAATTTTATTAATAAAATTTTATAAAATCTTATAATACACAAATTTTTAATAATTAATTCTAACTTTATGCACTAAGTAAACATGTACAACACCTAAAAATACATCAAATCGGCAGGGTTATTTTTATTTTACTTGAAATTTGGAGAATAGATGCATAATTTTGGATTTTTGATCAAAAAAGTCAAATTTAAGCATCTTTTCTCCAAATTTCAAGTAAAATAAAAACAAGACTGCCAATTTAATGTATTTTTAGGCCCTGAACAAGTTTACTTAGTGAATTAAGTTAGAATTAATTAGTAAAATTTTATGAATCATAAGATTTTATAGAATTTTATTAATAAAATTTTATAAAATCTTATAATACACAAATTTTTAATAATTAATTCTAACTTTATGCACTAAGTAAACATGTACAACACCTAAAAATACATCAAATCGGCAGGGTTATTTTTATTTTACTTGAAATTTGGAGAATAGATGCATAATTTTGGATTTTTGATCAAAAAAGTCAAATTTAAGCATCTTTTCTCCAAATTTCAAGTAAAATAAAAACAAGACTGCCAATTTAATGTATTTTTAGGCCCTGAACAAGTTTACTTAGTGAATTAAGTTAGAATTAATTAGTAAAATTTTATGAATCATAAGATTTTATAGAATTTTATTAATAAAATTTTATAAAATCTTATAATACACAAATTTTTATTAATTAATTCTAACTTTATGCACTAAGTAAACATGTACAACACCTAAAAATACATCAAATCGGCAGGGTTATTTTTATTTTACTTGAAATTTGGAGAATAGATGCATAATTTTGGATTTTTGATCAAAAAAGTCAAATTTAAGCATCTTTTCTCCAAATTTCAAGTAAAATAAAAACAAGACTGCCAATTTAATGTATTTTTAGGCCCTGAACAAGTTTACTTAGTGAATTAAGTTAGAATTAATTAGTAAAATTTTATGAATCATAAGATTTTATAGAATTTTATTAATAAAATTTTATAAAATCTTATAATACACAAATTTTTAATAATTAATTCTAACTTTATGCACTAAGTAAACATGTACAACACCTAAAAATACATCAAATCGGCAGGGTTATTTTTATTTTACTTGAAATTTGGAGAATAGATGCATAATTTTGGATTTTTGATCAAAAAAGTCAAATTTAAGCATCTTTTCTCCAAATTTCAAGTAAAATAAAAACAAGACTGCCAATTTAATGTATTTTTAGGCCCTGAACAAGTTTACTTAGTGAATTAAGTTAGAATTAATTAGTAAAATTTTATGAATCATAAGATTTTATAGAATTTTATTAATAAAATTTTATAAAATCTTATAATACACAAATTTTTATTAATTAATTCTAACTTTATGCACTAAGTAAACATGTACAGCACCTAAAAATACATCAAATCGGCAGGGTTATTTTTATTTTACTTGAAATTTGGAGAATAGATGCATAATTTTGGATTTTTGATCAAAAAAGTCAAATTTAAGCATCTTTTCTCCAAATTTCAAGTAAAATAAAAACAAGACTGCCAATTTAATGTATTTTTAGGCCCTGAACAAGTTTACTTAGTGAATTAAGTTAGAATTAATTAGTAAAATTTTATGAATCATAAGATTTTATAGAATTTTATTAATAAAATTTTATAAAATCTTATAATACACAAATTTTTATTAATTAATTCTAACTTTATGCACTAAGTAAACATGTACAGCACCTAAAAATACATCAAATCGGCAGGGTTATTTTTATTTTACTTGAAATTTGGAGAATAGATGCATAATTTTGGATTTTTGATCAAAAAAGTCAAATTTAAGCATCTTTTCTCCAAATTTCAAGTAAAATAAAAACAAGACTGCCAATTTAATGTATTTTTAGGCCCTGAACAAGTTTACTTAGTGAATTAAGTTAGAATTAATTAGTAAAATTTTATGAATCATAAGATTTTATAGAATTTTATTAATAAAATTTTATAAAATCTTATAATACACAAATTTTTATTAATTAATTCTAACTTTATGCACTAAGTAAACATGTACAGCACCTAAAAATACATCAAATCGGCAGGGTTATTTTTATTTTACTTGAAATTTGGAGAATAGATGCATAATTTTGGATTTTTGATCAAAAAAGTCAAATTTAAGCATCTTTTCTCCAAATTTCAAGTAAAATAAAAACAAGACTGCCAATTTAATGTATTTTTAGGCCCTGAACAAGTTTACTTAGTGAATTAAGTTAGAATTAATTAGTAAAATTTTATGAATCATAAGATTTTATAGAATTTTATTAATAAAATTTTATAAAATCTTATAATACACAAATTTTTATTAATTAATTCTAACTTTATGCACTAAGTAAACATGTACAGCACCTAAAAATACATCAAATCGGCAGGGTTATTTTTATTTTACTTGAAATTTGGAGAATAGATGCATAATTTTGGATTTTTGATCAAAAAAGTCAAATTTAAGCATCTTTTCTCCAAATTTCAAGTAAAATAAAAACAAGACTGCCAATTTAATGTATTTTTAGGCCCTGAACAAGTTTACTTAGTGAATTAAGTTAGAATTAATTAGTAAAATTTTATGAATCATAAGATTTTATAGAATTTTATTAATAAAATTTTATAAAATCTTATAATACACAAATTTTTATTAATTAATTCTAACTTTATGCACTAAGTAAACATGTACAGCACCTAAAAATACATCAAATCGGCAGGGTTATTTTTATTTTACTTGAAATTTGGAGAATAGATGCATAATTTTGGATTTTTGATCAAAAAAGTCAAATTTAAGCATCTTTTCTCCAAATTTCAAGTAAAATAAAAACAAGACTGCCAATTTAATGTATTTTTAGGCCCTGAACAAGTTTACTTAGTGAATTAAGTTAGAATTAATTAGTAAAATTTTATGAATCATAAGATTTTATAGAATTTTATTAATAAAATTTTATAAAATCTTATAATACACAAATTTTTATTAATTAATTCTAACTTTATGCACTAAGTAAACATGTACAGCACCTAAAAATACATCAAATCGGCAGGGTTATTTTTATTTTACTTGAAATTTGGAGAATAGATGCATAATTTTGGATTTTTGATCAAAAAAGTCAAATTTAAGCATCTTTTCTCCAAATTTCAAGTAAAATAAAAACAAGACTGCCAATTTAATGTATTTTTAGGCCCTGAACAAGTTTACTTAGTGAATTAAGTTAGAATTAATTAGTAAAATTTTATGAATCATAAGATTTTATAGAATTTTATTAATAAAATTTTATAAAATCTTATAATACACAAATTTTTATTAATTAATTCTAACTTTATGCACTAAGTAAACATGTACAGCACCTAAAAATACATCAAATCGGCAGGGTTATTTTTATTTTACTTGAAATTTGGAGAATAGATGCATAATTTTGGATTTTTGATCAAAAAAGTCAAATTTAAGCATCTTTTCTCCAAATTTCAAGTAAAATAAAAACAAGACTGCCAATTTAATGTATTTTTAGGCCCTGAACAAGTTTACTTAGTGAATTAAGTTAGAATTAATTAGTAAAATTTTATGAATCATAAGATTTTATAGAATTTTATTAATAAAATTTTATAAAATCTTATAATACACAAATTTTTATTAATTAATTCTAACTTTATGCACTAAGTAAACATGTACAGCACCTAAAAATACATCAAATCGGCAGGGTTATTTTTATTTTACTTGAAATTTGGATAATAGATGCATAATTTTGGATTTTTGATCAAAAAAGTCAAATTTAAGCATCTTTTCTCCAAATTTCAAGTAAAATAAAAACAAGACTGCCAATTTAATGTATTTTTAGGCCCTGAACAAGTTTACTTAGTGAATTAAGTTAGAATTAATTAGTAAAATTTTATGAATCATAAGATTTTATAGAATTTTATTAATAAAATTTTATAAAATCTTATAATACACAAATTTTTATTAATTAATTCTAACTTTATGCACTAAGTAAACATGTACAGCACCTAAAAATACATCAAATCGGCAGGGTTATTTTTATTTTACTTGAAATTTGGATAATAGATGCATAATTTTGGATTTTTGATCAAAAAAGTCAAATTTAAGCATCTTTTCTCCAAATTTCAAGTAAAATAAAAACAAGACTGCCAATTTAATGTATTTTTAGGCCCTGAACAAGTTTACTTAGTGAATTAAGTTAGAATTAATTAGTAAAATTTTATGAATCATAAGATTTTATAGAATTTTATTAATAAAATTTTATAAAATCTTATAATACACAAATTTTTATTAATTAATTCTAACTTTATGCACTAAGTAAACATGTACAGCACCTAAAAATACATCAAATCGGCAGGGTTATTTTTATTTTACTTGAAATTTGGATAATAGATGCATAATTTTGGATTTTTGATCAAAAAAGTCAAATTTAAGCATCTTTTCTCCAAATTTCAAGTAAAATAAAAACAAGACTGCCAATTTAATGTATTTTTAGGCCCTGAACAAGTTTACTTAGTGAATTAAGTTAGAATTAATTAGTAAAATTTTATGAATCATAAGATTTTATAGAATTTTATTAATAAAATTTTATAAAATCTTATAATACACAAATTTTTATTAATTAATTCTAACTTTATGCACTAAGTAAACATGTACAGCACCTAAAAATACATCAAATTGGCAGGGTTATTTTTATTTTACTTGAAATTTGGAGAATAGATGCATAATTTTGGATTTTTGATCAAAAAAGTCAAATTTAAGCATCTTTTCTCCAAATTTCAAGTAAAATAAAAACAAGACTGCCAATTTAATGTATTTTTAGGCCCTGAACAAGTTTACTTAGTGAATTAAGTTAGAATTAATTAGTAAAATTTTATGAATCATAAGATTTTATAGAATTTTATTAATAAAATTTTATAAAATCTTATAATACACAAATTTTTATTAATTAATTCTAACTTTATGCACTAAGTAAACATGTACAGCACCTAAAAATACATCAAATCGGCAGGGTTATTTTTATTTTACTTGAAATTTGGATAATAGATGCATAATTTTGGATTTTTGATCAAAAAAGTCAAATTTAAGCATCTTTTCTCCAAATTTCAAGTAAAATAAAAACAAGACTGCCAATTTAATGTATTTTTAGGCCCTGAACAAGTTTACTTAGTGAATTAAGTTAGAATTAATTAGTAAAATTTTATGAATCATAAGATTTTATAGAATTTTATTAATAAAATTTTATAAAATCTTATAATACACAAATTTTTATTAATTAATTCTAACTTTATGCACTAAGTAAACATGTACAGCACCTAAAAATACATCAAATCGGCAGGGTTATTTTTATTTTACTTGAAATTTGGAGAATAGATGCATAATTTTGGATTTTTGATCAAAAAAGTCAAATTTAAGCATCTTTTCTCCAAATTTCAAGTAAAATAAAAACAACCCTGCCGATTTAATGTATTTTTAGGTGCTGAACAAGTTTACTTAGTGCATTAAGTTAGAATTAATTAGTAAAATATTGTGAATCATAAGATTTTATAGAATTTTATTAATAAAATTCTATAAAATCTTATGATTCATAAAATTTTACTAATTAATTCTAACTTATTTCACTAGGTAAACTTGTTCAGAGCCTAAAAATACATTAAATCGGCAGTATTGTTTTTATTTTACTTGAAATTTGGAGAAAAGATGCTTAAATTTTGCTTTTTTGATCAAAAATCCAAAATTATGCATCTATTCTCCAAATTTCAAGTAAAATAAAAATAACCCTGCCGATTTGATGTATTTTTAGGTGCTGTACATGTTTACTTAGTGCATAAAGTTAGAATTAATTAATAAAAATTTGTGTATTATAAGATTTTATAAAATTTTATTAATAAAATTCTATAAAATCTTATGATTCATAAAATTTTACTAATTAATTCTAACTTATTTCACTAGGTAAACTTGTTCCGAGCCTAAAAATACATTAAATTAGCAGAATTGTTTTTATTTTACTTGAATTTGAAGAAAAGATGCTTAAATTTGACTTTTTGATCAAAAATCCAAAATTATGCATCTATTCTCCAAATTTTAAGTAAATAAAAATAACTCTGCCGATTTGATGCATTTTTAGGTGCTGATTATGTTTACTTAGTGCATAAAGTTAGAATTAATTAATAAAAATTTGTGTATTATAAGGTTTTATAAAATTTTATTAATAAAATTATATAAAATCCTATGATTCATAAAATTTTACTAATTAATTCTAACTTCATGCACTAAGTAAACTTGTCAGCACCAAAAAATAAATATAAGTATATTCAGACTCAGACCAGTCTGTATAAAATTTAGAGGCTGAGTCTGGTCCGATCCTGGACCAGACCTGAACCGGACCTATTCCGATCCTGGCCAGACCCAAACCGGACCTAATCATTTGTTGTTTAAGTCCCCCCTTCTAAAAATTTTGAACTTGTAATATTAAACAAAGAATTAAATTGGAGTGGCCTTAGAATTAGAATTAAATTTAGAGTAAAATTGCGAGAGAAGCATTTTTGCTTAGTAATACAACAGGGGTTATCTTAGTAAAATTTCGAGATGAAATAGTAACATGACAGGGGTTATCCTAGGGGTGCACTGAGTGCACGGTACACTATATAAAGAATTTCTAAAATTTATGTAAAAAATTGATTTAAATATGGTATAGCATATAGTAGTCTATATAATATTTATATAAAGTATACACTTTTTCTGACGATCATTTGTACCAACAAAAATCAAAAATCTTTTATTATAAAATTTTAACAAAAAACTGTAGCTAAAAGAAAGCGGTGATACTGAGAACCATAAGACAGCACCTATCGTTTAGAGGTAGAGCTTATATAGTGTTTTGACCCAAGAACAAAATCATCAATCGGTTACCTAAGCCAGTTTATCTAATTCTAATCAGGTTAACCGGAATTATTTCGGTTAACTCAGTTGACCCGAGTAATCCAGCAACTGGGTAGAATTTCTAATCGGTTAAATTCAGTTGATCCGAATTATCAAGCAACTGGATAAGAATTTCTAATCGGTTAATTCAGTTAGCCCGAGTTATCCGGCTTAGCTGGGTTAACCAGAACATAATTTAAAAGTTTACCAATAATTCATATAATTTTGCAAAAAATATCTATGAAAAAACTTGAACTTTAACATGACAAATGTCAAGTATTGTTTTAGGCCAGCTAGTGTTCGGATCTAGATAATCTGTTTATCTAAAGATAGTTATCTGTTGAAAAAAGTCATTATCTGTTATCTATATCTGTTCATAATTTCATTATCTGGATAACTATCTAGTAGTGAATTGACTCGATTATATGATACTCAATCATTGATCGACTTAGATCAATGATCGAGCACCAATTAATGGGCTCGAGCAACAATAGGTCAATCAATAATCGATTATACTGATCGATCAAATAAGTATATATCTTGATCAATCAAAATATTTTTAAGAGTAGAGGTGAGCAATCCTTTTTGATTCATAGGGTCCATTTTTTTTGATTCATCAGATGATCGACAAAATGTCACATTTTTTTTATAAACATATGCTGCTGATCTCAAATTATTAAATCAAACTTTAATTAATTGTAGTATAAAAGGAAAAAAACTCATAATTAGTATAGAGATAGGTTCTTTTTCCCAACGAAAATAAGAAAAAAAACCTCATATAAAGAAACATAAGAAGCAGTTTGTTGAGTAGAGATAAAAGTGTCATCGTATTAAGAGGAGATTGAGACTACAGGTGATAATCACCTGTGGTGTAAATTAGTAATTTCCTAAATTATAATTATTATAATTATTAAAAAATAAAATTGCCTTTGTTTATAGTCAGGCTTAGTATCCTGAATCTTTAATGTCATTTCTTTCCATTTTGCTCCATTAAAAAGGGACATGCCTTTATTATTATCGATAAAATTTAATATTACAAATTACAAATTGAATTAACCTTTAATCTTTATAATTTGATGAAAAGAATGAAAAAGCTTAATCGTACATTTTTTCCAGTTATCTGCAGTACTCTTAATAGTTATATAAGCAAACCAATGACATTCTCCAAATGTAAAAGCCAAATCAGAAAATAATAAACGCCACATTTCGTAATATACAGTGGCCTACCATATTATTGTGGACACTTTTTAAAAATTTATACAGAGTTAAATATGTAAGATATTAAGCTAAAAATTAAATTATAATTTCTTTAAATCTATATCTTTTAAATAAAAAAAAATTATAAATTTTTATGCAGTACTTTTCAAGATAATTAAAGTTACACAAATTTGTGCAATGTTACACAAGACCGAAATTAGTAATTTTTACAAATTTGTTATTACAATTTTTATATATTAAAAATTAATATTTTATTAAAATAAAATTACTAATATTAAAAATTATATGTTATTTTAACTTTTTATAAATTTTTTAAAAAATTATTATAGTATTAAATAGTATAAAATAAAATAATTAAAATATTAAATTTAATTAATAAATTACTAAAAATAGTAATTTTATTACTATATATAGTAATTTAATGAATATTTTTTAAAAAAATTTAAAATATTTAAAAATATATATAACTTTTTATGCTAAATAACTTTATTTAAAAATAAAATTAGATTACTTAATAAAAAATTATATTTTATATATGTTAAAGTTAAAAATAGTTATAAATTTATATTATATAAATTTTTTTTAAATATTTCAAGAACTAGTAATTAAAATTTAATAATTTTAGTATCATTAGAATAGTATTATTATAAAGATTTAATAATATAAAAATTATTTGGATATAATGGTTAAATGCTTAAAAATTTAAACTTATGTATTTTTTAATTATAAAAATTACTAATTTCGGTCATGTACAACATTACACAATTTTGTGTAACATTAATTATCTCAAAAAGTACTGCATAGAATTTTTTAAACTTTTTTTTATTTAAAAGATATAGATTTAAAGAATTTATAATTTAATTTTTAGCTTAATATCTTATATATTTAGCTCTGTATAAATTTTTTAAAAGTGTCCACAATAATATGGTAGGCCACTGTAACATTCTTTTTCTGAAAAAATTTACCTGTGCTCGACCAAAACGACTTTTAAGATCGTTTTCGGTTATATATCTGGATAGACCACCGATATAAGTGCGTCTAATTAAAGTTTCGCCTGTACATAACGAACGCTACTTAACAACATAATTAATAATTTTACAATGAACACAAATGCTTACCTATGGCCACGACATATTTTTTTCACTGATAAAAATTATGATATCATATTAAGATGGGATCATCGGATTGCATCTCGTCACATTTTTTTTTGTCATTATCAATTTTTATCATTTTGGCACCTGATTGGGAACTATAATAACGAAATTGCGAAAGAGAAATTAAAAAATAGCACTTATCACTTCTAGTTTGAAAAGTCTTTTTTAATTAATTTCTAATATAAAAATCATGTCACAAGTTATTATTGTTGGTAGTGGTTTTTCTGTCCTTTCTGCTGCTCACACAGTATTGGAACGTGGTGGGAATGTCTTGGTTCTTGATAAGAACTTTTTCTTTGGTGGCAACTCAACGAATGCAACGTCAGGTATTAACGGTGCTTTGACAAAAATTCAAATAGGTGGGTAAAACACAAAGAACATACAATACTCGTTACTTATAGAGGAGTTAAAGGTGTGGTTGTAGGTGTTGTAACCAGATGTGTTAAGAAGAGATAGAAAGGTGTTGTTAGTACATTGATTTAAGGTGCCGCCAGTGCATTGAATTGAATTAAATTAAAAAAAGGTATCATTAGTAATTTACTTAAAGCTATGTATATTTAATAAGAGAAATCTGAAACTTACAAATACTTCGTTATAGGCCAGACAAAATAAAAGGTGCCGCTGGTTCGTTAAATTACACAAATAAATAAAGGTATCGTTAGTAATATACTTAAAGCTATGTGCGTTAAATCAAATCTGAAACTTACCAATACTTTGTTATAGGGAAGATGAAATAAAAGATGCTACCAGTGCATCGAATTAAATAAAAAAAAAGGTATTGCTTGTAATCTGCTTACGAAATAAAAGGTGTTACCAGTGTATTAAATTATATAAATAAATAAAAAAAGATATCGTTTGTAATATACTTAAAGCTATATGTGTTAAATTAGAGAAATGTGAAATTTACCAACACTTTGTTATAGGGAAGACGAAATAAAAGGGGCTCTAGTAATTAAAAAAAAAGGTATCGTTTGTAATCTGCTTAAAGCTGTGTGTTAAATTAGAGAAATCTAAAACTTACCAATACTTTGTTATAGAGCAGACGAAATAAAAGGTGCTACCAGTGCATTAAATTAAAATCCAGAAGAATTCTTTTTTCAATTGTATACAATTTTACAATTTTACTTAAAATAATTCGTTATTAGTTTAAACATTGTATAATATATTAATTAGAACTATAAAACACAAAATCAAATACTGTAAATTGCTTGTTTATTGTATTATTACATATATAATATATAATTTAGATTCAAATACTGAATTGTGCCTACGAAGGTTACACAGCTACCTAATTTTTAATTTGATAATCGATCAATAATTGACCCAATGATTGATCGATTATATTGCTCGAGCTTATAAATTATATGCTTGATCGATTATACTCGATTAAATATATATAATCGATTTTTGATCGATCATTGAAAATTTTTTTTAATCAATCATCGATCAACAATTTTTTTGTCGAGTCAATTCACTACTATCTAGATTATTTGTTAATTATTAGATACTAGATAAATATTGTGTAATGCAGAAATATGTCATACAATTTAACTATATATTAATCAAATACTTGTGAAATTGTACTATATTTCGTGTAAAGTCAACCCTCCGTAAGTGCACTGCGTCAGGATAGTAAAAAATCATGCATTTAGGGTGGTATTGCATTTAGGGTAGTAAAAATCTATAAGTGTATATGTAGCAGGGACACAACAAGACCATGCATTTATGGAGGTTTTGCATTTATGGAGGTTGCATTTATGGAGGTCTAACTGTAGTTATATTGCATATTAAAGGTGAACGTACGTACGCAAAATCTTGTACCTTATTGAATAAATGCATATGACGAAACAAGGGTATGAATACATATGAAAACTTCGCATATTACATCTTGTAATTTTTTTTCTTATAGTCGTCACTTAAATTGCTGATCTTGAACTATATAGAAGATCCTATGCAAAATCTTGCATTTTATTGGATAAATGCATATAGCGAAGCACGGGTATGAATATATATAGAAACTTCGCATATCTAAAGATGGACTAAATTGATTACATACGATTATTTAATATTAATAAATATTATTTAAATTTTTGGTAGATAAGTAATAATAACTTAGAATTTAAATTACTTGATGTAATTTATTTCAAATTCGTATGACAATCTGAACCAACATGATTATTTATTTGGTCTTGTAATTCACTATGATGAAGGAAAAAGCTTATGGACAAAGACTACAAGTAATTGGCAAGAGTAGGTAAAGAGACGCACCTATGTCTTGTTGTTTTATTAGGCAATAATAATATAATATAATTACTGGTAATACTTAATCATTTTCAGGCTTTTTTGGTTCAAAATTGTAGTTTTCTTGGCCAGCAGTTTTTGCAAAATTATTTGTTGCACTTTATTGGTAATTTTGGGCACTTTCTGCGAAGTATCTAGATTTCTTAAATAGTAGCAGCAAAGGGTCGCTTCTTTTCTTTTGGAGGTTTTTTTCCAGGTTTTGTTGTTTTATTCAATGAACGAATATATAACCAACATTTTTATTACTATCAGGGTTTTTGGCAGACTTATAATCATATTATCCTTACTCCCTTATCATTTTATTTTCTAGAGCGCTGTTCCTGTATGTCCCACTTTTTTGATGTTCAAATTCTTGCGAATAATTTAAGGGCAGTTTGCAAACCATTTTTCCCACTTTTTTCGCTTGCGACAGGCTGAATTGTAATAGATCTGGAATGAAAAATTTACAATTTCTATTCTAATTGATAATTAATCGCCCATCACTATTCACATCCGATGCAACACTTGCTCTATCATAGAAAATAGTTTGTCTGACTTTCAAAGTGCAATATCTGATTCTGTAGTTTATTTTCCTAGTTATCGCTTAATTGCCGATCTTGATTGCTGTTCTACTATTTTATATATAGAATAAGATCCCAATTCTGCTATATTATTAATTTTTGATCCACTTAATATTATCTAACAAGATAAGCAAGCGATTAAACATTCACAGTTCGAACACATATAAATATTCTTATAGTCTGTAATTTGAAAATAGCGACGATTAAAAAAAGTATATATCATTTTCTAATCACATGAAAAAAAAATGATTGGTAAAAATGTACAGGACACTTGTGACAGACGATATAAAAAAAAACAAAAAAAAAGATTCTTATCTTCAGTTAGCCTCAAATTAAGTTTTCACACAAATTACTATCGTTTTACATTATCAGAGTCAAAAAGGAAAATGGGAGAATTACTTATACTGTTATTCTCATATTCATGTGGTATAAATGTACATACAGTACGTATGTATGTACGCGTTAAAGTCATGAGCTATGAGCATTTATTATTTATAAGTATATGCACATGTATGCATGGCTAGCTAATTGTATTGCATAAAAGGTATATTTGCATTCTACCGTTTCGCTATATATACTGTATAAATACAGATAACCTATAGATAATTATCCGAACTTAAAGCAACTATCCAGATAAATTATCTGTTGAACAAAATTGTTATCTGTTATCTGTATTATTCGGATAATCAGATAAAAAATCTAACAGATCTGAACACTAAGGCCAGCAATGACAAATCCAAAATCATTAACAATAAAAATACAAATATTTAATTGAGAATTCAGCAAATTCATCAAATTCAGTAAATTTAGCAAATACACCACAAAATTTAACTCCCTGCTACCATGCGAACCTTGTTACCATTTTTGTAATCTGTTAACCGTATACCCGATTATGTCGGATTAACTGGTTACCCAACTATTAACCGATTATATTGGATTAACCGATTAAGCATTTTATTTAATCGGTTAACCAGATTTCTTTCAGTTCGGTTTGGTTACCCAATTATAGACCAACCGGGTCAAATCACTAAGCTTATAGACTACCTGCCGACTGGCCTAGAGTTTATCATTTACTGCGGGAATAGCACTTATCATTTAGAGATAAAGTTCATAGACTACCTGTCGACAAGTTTAGAGTTTATCACTTACGAAGAAGAAAGTACCAGATCTACTCCCAAAAGAGTTTAGTTGTGTGATGATACAATTTTATAAAGAAGAACACACACTCTCTAAAAAGACTACAAGTGAAAATTTTGGTATCGATGACTTTTGCGAAATTTTAAAAAGTGGCATACCCCTCCAAAAGATCAGCAGTGTTTACTCCGTTCAAATTGAGAAAGCACCGACCATATTGGAATCAGGGTCACGAGTATATTTTGGGAACAAAGTAAACAATGAATGACACGTGAGGTTTTTTGAAGAAACCACTTTTAGAAATTGTCAGGGAATATTCTCGAATATTCTTTTTTTCTTTTTTTTTTTTTGTTTTGTTTTGTTTTGTTTTTTCTTCTTTCTATAACATATGTATGTCATACCATTGACTTTTTTTTGCTTTTTTCATCTTGTCCATTTGATTTTGGTTTTTTGTTTAGGTTTTGTAATATCTCCACCTTTTTTTTATGTACTCTTTTTTTTCTCTTTACTTTCTCTTATACCCTTTCATATATGTTTTGTTTTCCTTTTACACAGTTATTGTTAGTTAATATCTCTGCTAGATCTAGGTGGAAGAAGTTTTAAAGTAACGTAGATAGTTATGACTAGCTGTAGATCCAAGCCGTTGATCTATTAATTAGAGGTATATAAATATTTGGTATTAGTAAGGTGAAATCTACTCTGACAGGTCTCGGATAAGTGCCTATAGTAACTGGACGAATTGTGTTTTAATTGTAAGGCTTGAAAAGCCGTTAGTGAATAAATATTTGCATATGTAGTTCGCTGCTATATAATAAAATATGATATGACCACCAGGTTAATTAACAAAAAATATTTATATAAAGTTGTAGATTTATATAGATTTTTAAAAAAACAATTTGCTGATATAGTTCAAGTTTAGTTCATAGTTTATAAATATGTTCAGTTCAGTTTTAATATCTAGCTATAATTTTTTAGCAATTACTAATCCAATTAGTTAAAATTTTTATTATAAAAAGATATAATTTTGGGCTATAATATATTAAAATTTTATGCAATTTGGATTAGTAGTTTTTGAAAAATTGTTTAAAACTATATATCAAAATTGTATAAAATTTTAGTATATTGTAGCCAAATATTATATATATTTGTAGTAAAAATTTTTATATCAGCTGATTTTGTTTGTGCCCCAAAAATTATAGGGTGCATTTGATAAGCAGTCAATCATTTGACAACAACCGTCAGTCATTTGACGCCCTGATTAACCAATAGAATTATGTAATACTTATTTCTATTCAAATGATATGACACTTAGAATTTTAAATTTATACAAGCTGTACACCTCATAGCTTTTTAGACAACTCCAGAGAATTCTGTGGAATATTCCGCTAACCATATAGGAACAAAAGATGCTGTACAAAAATGTCCAGAATTTGTAAAGTGCGTCTCACCGAAGAATGTCGACAATGGAGAAAAGAACATCCATACGTAAGACAACAAATCTATAATTCAAATTCTTTATTGTTAGATCTGAACTTGGACTAATGATGCTGCCCAAATTATCACAATGTATTACACGGTTTTAGAAATAACACAGTAAGTACCTAATGTGCTATTAATTCACATGTAGTTTGTGACGTCCCAACATCGCTAATTTGGACACTCTTTTTGTTAAAACAAAGTAGTTCATAAGGATTTTGTAAGATGTCGAAAGGCATAAGCGCGTCTCTCATATTATTGAAGTGCTGACTGGCAAAAGAACAAAAATAAATCTAACTAAAGTGTTAATTCTATAGATTATATTAGCATTGTAAATAATATGAAGTGAAATGACATTATTCTATCAGAAAATTAGCAAGTGGTATTGTGTTAGATGACTGTTAGATCGGAAAGCAAGCTGCCAGAATCAACCGGCTGTTAGATAAAATAAATTTCAAGCCAGAACTTAGTGTGAGAAGAAGTTTGGTCTAAAAAAAGATGTGTGATTACTGGTAAATGGACGATGTCGAAGGGTCCCTTTTATACATATTAGAGGTAGATGGCTTTTCTTAATGATGACTTTCTTTACGTTGACTTGTATGAAAATTTATGCGAGTATATTTGTGGCAGTTGATGGGACTTTAAATTCACAATGAACAATTGGTAATTAATTTTATTTATCTTTTTGTAATATCACTATTTTACTAAAACCTTAAACTTTCTATACTCTTATGTCCCAAAATAGCTGAACTGATGAATAGACTAGAATTCAGAGATTCTAATCCATTATTCATGGATATTACTCCAAAATGTTCTATTGTGGAAACTCTACAAGAATCTAAAATTGATTGCTTAGTTAGAGAGAAAGTTTATAATTTTCTTAACGCGTCACATAGATATCGCAACTATATTAAACCATTTGTAATTACTTAGGATTTGTATATGTATTATTTCATTACACGATATCCCAGTAGAACACTTGTGTTTGTAAATAGTGTTAATGCGATTCGTCAATTGATTCCGATAATAAGATTACTTAATATAAAAGTTTTTGGCCTTCACGCTTAGATGCAGCAAAGACAAAGATTAAAAAATTTGGATTGGTAAGATAAATATGTTGTTTATAATTTAAATAATTCAAGTCACCAATATTTATTCACTAATAATTTACTAGATTCAAGCAGAATCCGAACGCAGTGATGGTTGCTAGTGACGTGGCAGCTCGAGGGCTGGATATTCCACTCATTGAGAATATGATACATTATCAATTGCCACATTCTGGAGATGTATGCATTCTTATCAGTTTATTCAGGATGACTTATTATTTGTCTAACACCTTTACTATGCTTGTTGTAGATATATATCCATAGAAGTGGTCGCACAGCTCGTGCGCGTAATGAGGGTATCAGTTTGATGCTATGCAGTCCAGAAGAATCATCATTTTACCGAAAAATTTGCCAAGACTTGAAGAAAGGTTAGTTACATTTACATAATACATCGTTTACTTTATGTACTTCAATACTTCATTTTCTTTCATTTTATTTTCTGAATAAGTTGACATAGATTGGTTTAGATCAAATACATTGTTTAATTTAATAATAATAGAATTACTGTTTAAATATATAATGAAATAAAGCTTTACAATAAATAATTCGATAAATTTTTTCACGATATATCTGATATAAATGTTTATTTTTTCAATCACAAATATTACATTATTGATTTGAATTGTTAAAAACGAATTTTGTGACCATATGGATATAAATAATATACGTATATTTAATACAGAAATAATAATTTAGTAAACTAAATTCTGTTAAGTTTCATTAAAAGTAGCGACCAGAAGAAGTAATAATTCTAGTGATTCGAATAGGTACAAAAACTAAAATAACAGAGTCGATTAAAAGTGGTGATTCTACTGTAGAAATAATATAGGTATAACTAAGTGTACTTGAACATTTAAATTGACTAAAGATACAAATACTGCTAGAAGTAGTAAGGCAGAAAATAGGACACGGAAATAATAATTAAAATTTGCTGAAAGTAACAGTTACAGTGGGCTTTAAGTAAGGCCACTTGAATGAATTTAAAGGTAAGAATATAATTATATTGGGTTCTGCTAGAAGTAGTAATTCTATTGTGTAAAGCAATAATTCTTACAACGTCGATTAAAGATTTGCTTTAATAATATTTCAAATATTTTTGTAACTCGGGCATTTTAAAAATTACAGTATAGAACGATTTGACGGTTTTAATTACTAAATTTTAAAACCACAAAAATTCGATTTCGATATAAGTACAATATATATATATATATTTCACATATATCAGATATGTACAGTACAATCTAAAATAGTTTACTATTATTGTTATCAAAAATATCCTGTCTTAGCCATATCGGTATAAGTTAGGGTCTAAAAAAATTTAACCATTTTTTTTTTTTTGATTTAAAGACGTTTTATATATAAGCATATTTTGAATTGTTTTTTTTAATAATAAAAAATTTTTATTTTTTTTTGGTTTTGCGTGATTATATAAATTTTTTAAAAGGGCATGCCCCTGAAACATACCCTAGAACATCATATCTCAATTCTACTTAGTTATACCGAAATTAATATTTTTGTTGTAATAAACCTTTTTGTCAAAATCACAAATAATGACTACAACTAAACTTTCTAAACTTTTACCTGATCATGAAAAATTTCATCATAATCCTATAATACATAAAACAAAATCTTACACTTTCTGGTATTCAATACAAAATAAAGGTGTTTTTCCTAAATCAGGTCTTAAATATACAAGGGCACCTAAAAATTATGCTATTCCGGATAACTTTAGCATTATTACAACATGGGGAAAGTCACCAAACTTAAATACTATTAAAGGTCACATTAAATATATAGATAATCGTCCAGTTTATTATGTAAATTATGGGCCAAACTTCGAATTAGAGATAATATCAAATCATTCTTCTAGTGATGCAGCAACAAAAACTCAAAGGGTTAGTATTTTTATTATAAATATATAATACTATATTTATAAAATTAAATTTACAGTATATTAATAATTATAATTAGGCCATAAATGAATCCAAAGAAAAGTCAGAAAATAATCGAATGTCAGGTCCTTTACTTTTTGGTCTTCATCTTAAACAAATTCAAAAAAATCGACCACAATCAAATTATATTAGACCTTTAAAACAGTTTAATGAACTAAGTATTTCTACTAAAAAGGCTCGTGCAAGAACTGTTGCAAAAAAGATTAAAAAAGATTTTAATCAAATTGCAAAAGAAAATTATCATCCAAATGATCAAGTTACACTTAAAGAATTATCATATACAGTTGCAAATACACCTTTTCATGTAGAATTTGGATCTCAGAATATTATAAAAAAAAACAAATATGAGTCAGCAATAGTGCAAATAATTGATAAGCACCAAATATCAAGAGATGGATTTCGTGCTTTATCGGCTATACAACCTAATTTACCTCGTGATTATGCAGTTTCTGATCAACATACAATTTTAACATCAAAAATGGCTAATTATATACCAATTGAAACATTTAATCTTTATAATCAAGATAATCTTTTATTAAATGAAGAATTTCAATTAGTTAAAAAAGTTGCACGACGAAGTATTAAAGATATACTTTTATATTTGCATCCTTATTTAGTAGCTAACAAAATTCTTCATTCTTCAAAACCTGTTATTAATTTACGGATCTCTGGTGATGGCCATAATGT
>QKWP01003282.1:0-28382 GCA_003550325.1 Gigaspora rosea | reverse complement strand
ACTTCAATATAAACAATACTATATAGAACAACCTACTCGACGTACAATTAAAAATATCTGTAATGCTCATACAATTTCAATATGGTCATCTCAACACCGTATGGAAACCATTATACCAATATCATACCAAATTGATTGGAATGCCACATGGCTTTTCCTAAACAATAATTATAAAAGATTATACAACTATACTAATTTTCAACTAAGCAATTCCAAAACATTTCACATTAAAAACCTTCTTAATATTTTACCTACTCTGGCACATTTACACTGCCTCTACCCTACTATATTTAACAACAACTTATGTATCACCTGTAACAAACACGAACAAAATCACCATTGGTTAATTTGCCCCAATAACAACATATTGCTTTCTATTATTCAACAAGCAATAAAAGATACTTTTACACAACAAGTGTTAGACATTTCAGTTACAAAACTATCTGCACTACATTATAACTTAATTCATCATTATTGTCTCTCTTTTATACAACCACCAACTTCTATCTCTCCTTCAATTTATTCAACATTACAAGGTTTCATCCCTATACCAATTATTAATACTATTACTCAAACTAACACTTCTTACAAAATTGCAACACAACTTACTATTACTTTACTATCTAAAATATCACAAAATATACACAATCAATTATGGAAACCTTATTGTACCAAATTAGCAAACTAAAAAAAAACTAATAACATTCAACCACAACATACTACATACTATTCTACAAGTACTCAATTATCCTATACCCATACCCCCTATACTTATAGTTGTATCTGTGGCATATCTGATCAGCAATATAATAATATTGACAACAGGTGTCCTCCTGTTGGACTTGCAATCCGGAAAATTGAAATTTGGTTATATAACTAGATCAATTTTAGTACCCCTACAAACTCTATTTTACATATTCAAATCTAGGCGAGTTTTAACCACTCTAGTAGATTTAGGTTGCAGATTAACTAAGTAGTATTACTATTTACAGTCTGAGTCTTGATTCTTGTAAATATAATTTGTAATTCATAAAACCCCTAGAGGTTTTATTCTCAAATTATTAATAAAGACAGAGGCAAAACCTCACCTTAACACCAAAACAAAAAAATCATAAGATATCAAAATTTACCAAATTACTCCTAGTTACCAAATTACTCCTTTTCACCTTATATATTTATAGATAATTTTTTAATTCAAATCTGTAATATATAGCAATTTTGTTTATAGAAACAAATTATATATAAACTTTATAAAGTAAAAATACCCGTATACTAAATTTGGTCTTTATAAAATACTATTTAGTTATAAAAGTAAATTTATTAAATTTATTGTAGTATTTCTAATATATTTTTAAAAATAATATTAGTAAAAAAATAAAAGTTGTTAACTAGACCATGGGACAATAGTGTAAATAGTTGTGCTTTCAGGTCTCCAAATGCAAGATCGCCAGTTCAAGCCCTATTGGAAGACAAGAAAAAAACTATATGAGGTTATAAAGCAGATGAGCTAAACCACAATGCTAGAACCATAGTTGGAAAATTTTAACTACAAATAGTACAATGTTTATAGTACTATGGAATTTCTTAGCAAAACTCAGCTGAAGAAAAATTGAATACCTCTGGTGGAAATCCAGTTGCAAAATTGAATACCTCTGGTAAAATTCCAGTTGAACATAATTACCTCTAGCAAAATTCATGGTTTAAACACTTGAACAGTCCATTTAAATCCCAAATTGTAAATAGGTTAGCTGGTTAAATCTAGTTGGAAATGATAAATTAGAATTATTACTATAAATAGTAAAATATATGTAGAACATAGATATATAGGGGACCTTGCAAATTAGAAAGGCCCTGTTAATTAATATTAACTTTAATAAAAAAGGGCCAATAGCACCCTTAGTATTAAAACTAGAGTTACAAAAAAAAAGTTGTAAACTACTAGTCAGAATATTATATAATCTTGTTTTAAAGAACAAAGTTATATAGTTTTTATAACTTTATTTTTTATATATTTAATTTTTTCTATATTTAATTTTGAAATAGTATTTGCCAAAAATAATTTTACTAATGCTATTTTAGAGGATTGCAGATAGATTTGGCTATAAAAAAATACTACAATCAATTTTTTAATTACTTAATAAAATTTGGAATAATAATATTTAAAAATAAAAATTATATTTTTGTATACTTTGTATTTATATTATAAAACAAAAGTTTATATTGCTTATAAACTAAAATATTAAAATTTTAAAAAATTTTTTATCTAAAAAATTAATTTACTATTTCTTGGCAAATTTTTTAAATATTGGTTTTAAAAATATAGCTTTTAACAATATTGTAGAATATATAAAGGATTACAATTTTTATTATTGCACTTTTAGTAATTTACTTATAAAAATTAAAACCTGTATTAGAAGTAAATATTTTTAAATTTATAATTTAGTGCACTTTGCATTATAGTGCACTCTTGAACACAGAGTACAAATAGTGATCGTTAGCTAATTTAATTAGTTAATATTTTTTTTATTGTACTTTTTGTTTATTTCAATACATTGAACTAGCTAATAATGTCTTTTTTTTAAGATTTGTTGTTGTTATTATTGTAACTGTTACTTGTATTTAGTATTATTGTCATTATGATGCAGTTGTTTAAATTTGGTCCTGTAGGACCCTGAAATATACATAGATAGGTCAGGTATAAGTTTGCTTATTTTTGAGGTTTTTATATAGATCTTTTCTATTTATAGTAATTTTTTGCTTATTTTTGAAGTTTTTTCTGCAAATCTTTTCTTTTTTAGTAACCCTATAATTAACCTGACCT
Organism: Gigaspora rosea; assembly: GCA_003550325.1. NCBI lineage: Eukaryota > Fungi > Glomeromycota > Glomeromycetes > Diversisporales > Gigasporaceae > Gigaspora > Gigaspora rosea. The sequence continues at coordinate 25,561 of QKWP01003282.1, read as the reverse complement.
ATCTATGTATATTTCGGGGTCCTGGTCTTGTCATCTTAGCTTGATGTATGCACTGAAGTAATTTGGGTATTGCCATTGTTATTAGCCTAAATGTTGCTACTAGACAATGCCTCTATTTGTTGGTGGGTGCTAGTCAAAATTCTGACAAATAGAATAGGACCTTGAGCAATCTATAAACAGCTAACAATTTTAAAAATCATAATATATTACTAAAATAGAAAAGATCTACATAAAAATAGTCAAAAATAAGGGGATGGCTAAAGCCAGATGCATTTATATGTTTTTGATTATTTAATTAAAATTAGGATAAGGATTAGTTAGGGGTTAAGGTTAGGTCTTGACTTATAAGTAAAATTGTCTTCTCGACATTTTTTATTAATGCTCCTAGACAGGTTTAGACACTCGTTTTTGTATTTTCGACGCTTTTCACTTTTTTTCTTTGTTTTTGTCTCGTCGGGCTGATTCGTAAAGATCAAATTTTACAATTTGATTGGCTTTATATTACGTGAATGCACCTGGCTTTAGACGACCCCAAAAATAAGCATTAATATTACTAAATATAGGGAACATCTAAAGCAGAGTCAAATCATGTGATCAACACCAATCAAATTATAGAATTTTGATGATCACAGCAAAGAAAATAAGAAATAAAAACATAAAACTAAAAAATTCAAAAATGGCAATCTACTTCAATGTGTTAATCAAAAATGTTGGGAATGCAATTTTGCTTATATATATTTATCTAAAACTAGAAATCTTAGTTGACTCAGAGTTAGTCGACTTATTCAACTTAGCTGACTAAGTTAGTTGATTTTTCAAAAAGTCAGCTTAGTCGACTAAAGACCCAATTTAGACTAACTCATTTGAAAATCCTAATTTTTAATTAGCATTTAGCCTTTTACAGAAATTATTTTAGTATCAAATAAAACTTGATCAAAGCATGTATAACTTAAACCTTTTACAAATTTAATAATAATTAGTTTAAAATACCTTAATTTATTCAAATTATATGTTAAAGCAAGAAGTAAATTGCATACTTTCTCAATCGACTATTACAAACCAAATTATGTAATTAGAGTTAGGTTAAAAATTTCTTTATTAATATAAAACAAGTGTTATTTATTACAAATATTTGGATCATAAACATTAGTGTAAATTACAATGAAAATGTATGGTTTCAAATACAAAGTTTAGATAGCAGTGATCTTTTTCGATATTTAACAGCTGTCAGGAGTGCATCAAATGTGACCCAGGCTTACATGAGGAGAGCATCCTCCTGTATTGAGAATACAAAGCAAATTTCCAATTATAAAATATAATTAAAAATTTTGCTTTGTATTCTCAATGCTCTTCTCATATAAACCCGGGTTATACTTGACGCACTCCTGATGTACTAAACAGCTGTTAAAAATTAAAAAAGACATCTGCTAGTTTAGATAAGAAAAACTGCACAATATGTGTTATAAGTAAAAAGTCTTTGAAAAATATGCAATAATGATAATAAAAAAATACTTAACGATTTAAAATTTTATTAAAATTTTAATTAAAGTAAATCTCAATATATATAAAATTTGACCTTTGCTAATTATATATTTTAATGCGCTTTTTCATAAACAAATATTACAATCCCTTTGTATTTATCTATACAAATATAATTATTAATGCTTTTCACTTTTATATAAAAAAGCATTCGCTTCTAAATTGATTTATCTTATACTACGATATCAAATCTATCAGATACTATAGACCTTTCTGATCACGAAACCTCACAAATTGAACAAGCATAATCATCAAAAAACAAACCTCTAAGTTAATTTCCTGTCATATGAGGGTGTTACTGAAAGTAAAGATTCTAGTCCAGAAGAATCTGATAATAATATAATTCCTGAACAATATGAGATTTCATCAGAGCCATCCACTATATCTCATTCTTTACAAATACCTGCAAAAAGAAAAAACATAATTTATATTTATAGAAAAAAATCAAATGAAAGCTAGGTATGGCATTACACAAGGTGTGATAAAGCTACAAAACTTAAGTATTGTAAAGTAGATATAGATGATATCAATGGAAATATTGAGCAATGTAAAACTATATTTCAACCTACTACTTCAGTTACCAATATCGCTTCACATTTACGTACCATACAAAGAATATTTAAAGACCAAAAATTAGATGCACCTATAGTATCTTCAGGTGAAAACAAAATACAAATAACAATTAACTCTATTAATAAACATGCTACAACAACTCAACTACTTCCTGAAGAAAAACAAATATATGTTACTTATCGTTTAGTAGCTTGATTAATTGAGGCAATGATGCCTTTAGACTGTATTAATCATGACTGATTTAAAGATTTCTGCTACAAAATTAATTTGCGATTTGGTGCTCTCTGTACTAATACAGTAAAAAATAAAATTGCAGAATCAATAATATATACATGATCAAATTTAAATCAACTAATAAATGAAACAATCATATCTGTATGTTTTACAACAGATTTGTGAACCCAAAACCATGTTCTATTTATTGGAGCAGAGAACTTTGTAATGCATCAAGCATTAATTACTATAAAAAATTTCGGATACCCTCATACAGGGGATCGTATTGAAGACTTCTTGTACAAAGTTCTTACTAATTGGGATATAGAAGATATATTGTTTTCAGTAACCACAGATAATGCTGTGTCAATGGTAAAGGTGATCAGGCAATTAGGAACTACTCACCTCAGATGTGAGCTCACACAATTTATCTTGCAATTACAGATGGGTTAAAAAAAGCAATGCTTTAATAGAAAAAACTAAATTAATGAATAATTTCACTGTTAATCATGATAAGTATAGGCCATAATTCTGTAATATTCAAGCTGAACTAAATAATAAAATATATACATCAAGTTTAACAAATAAGTCAAATGTTATAATGGAACCCATATCAAATGACACTGCTACATGTTGGATTCCACATATCTTCTTCTCCAAAGACTATAGATCTTTGTGAAGCGATTGTTGCATTAGCTGAGAACCTAGTAAAAGATCCTGATAGAATAGTTAGAACAAATAGAAATGGTTTAAAAAAAAAATAATCACAGACGAAGACTGGCAAGGATTATCAGAATTATGTAATCTTCTTCATCCTTTTGCATGTGCATTTGTCTACATGGGTAGAAATCAGTATCCAATGTTAGGAATGGTATACCCGACTATAAACCACCTTTTTAAACATTTTGAATATATAGAATATCAATTTACCTATTCATCAGTTATTGAAACACGTGAATGTCTTTACAATTTAGTTAGATAGCTTGCTACAATTTTAGATTCTCGTTTCAAATCATTATTAGGTGTATCATCTGATTAAAGAAATAAAGTAATAAATAAGTTATGAAAAAGAATTAATCTTTCTATATATTCATCAGATAAAACAAATTTATCAAATACAGTTGGTTCAACATCTGACATGTCTTCATTTTACGATAATGAAACAGAATTAACCTAATCTATTGATGTAAAATTGCAACCTTTTAAGTTGGTAGAAAGAAAATCAAGGAACTTTACACCTTCTTGCTAAGCAGGCAAGGATCTTTCTTGCTGTGCCTGCAACTTCAGTCCCTTCTGAAAGACTCTTTTCTAGTGCCAGAAATGTTTTAACAGATAAACGTAACCATTTAAGCCCCGATATGGTTCATGACTTATTGTTTTTAAAAGAAAACTCATCAATCATGAATGTTTATGTCTGATTATAAAATAATTAAAAAAAAAAAGTATTAATATTTGTATAAAACATATATTAATAGAATCAGGATTATGAAAGATAAAAAAAAATTTTATTATACTTAACTTTTATTTTTATATTCACTATTCATCACATGAGAATGTCTTGTTCAAAGCATAAATAAGTGTATTTTTTAAATATAGATTAAAGAGTAGATTTGTATCTTTAATTTCAATAAAAAATGATATATGGGGGTGAGTCAGTAGAAAAGGAACAAATTTTTTCTAAGTAAAAGTTTTCTTGACTTTAAGCTTAAATATCTTAACAACTATTTTAATAAATTTAATAATTTTTTTTATTTTATTCTATATAATTTCAAAATCAAAATAAAAAAATTTTTAGCAAATTTGATCAAATAGTTGTCAAGATATTTTAATTTAAAAATTAAAAAAATTTTACTAAAAATGATTTGTCCCTTTTCTACAGACTCACCCCCATATATATAAAATCGGTCAACTATAACATTTTAAATAAATAAATAAATAAATAAAATAAATAAATAAATAAAAAAACGACTTTAATATTTAGCCGACTAAGCCGACTTAGCCGATTTTTATAAAATTGGCTTAGTCGGTCGATAAATTTAGATTGACTAATTCCCCTACCTAAAACCTAATCTAACCCTCATATAGGACGACCTAACCCTAAATTTAATTGAAAAAATTATTAAATATGAGTTGCCTCCGCTTTAGACGTCCCCTAAATATAGAAAGATTTACCTAAAATAGTCAAAAATAAGTTATTGTAGCATAGCAAGGACTCACCTATTGCATGTCTATGCAATGATAGTCAGAAACTACCAATAAAATTTGAGGATTGACAGTTCCCATGATGATCTGCAGTCAGTGTTACACATGTGCACTATTTTGCATATTCGTTGGCTACTAATTAAAAATTATGTATTCATATTGCTTCGGACCTATATCAGATTCTGATTTCCTAGTGTATAGCTCGGGTCCTAATAGATCAAAAAAATAAGAGTTAAAGTAAATGATTTAAAAAACTTTTCAAACTTCATATTAAATAGTTCTATTGGAAAATTTTAGCGACGGAACCTCTATATTTCATACACTAGTTATTAAAAAAACTGCATTTTTTCAAATATGAAAGGTTACAAATCTATATCGAAGCCTGATCATTTTCTGTGAGAAGTGGTTTTTTTTTTTATCTCATGGTATACAATCCTTGATAAAATTCCATAAAGTTGAAATTAGGAATTTGGTATGTATGTCAATAGTAAAGTCAAATTAACAATGCATGTCCTATGTAGAACTTTAATTTGTTAAACATTTTAAACGGAATAATTTTAAAGACAATAAAGCTTAAAAAAAAGTACCAATGATGCCGCCAAATTTTACAAGAATTACCTGGAGTTTACTTATCGCGAACGAAAAAGAATTACTTGTATAAAAACGTATTCTAATCATTGAAATTAAACAGTTCTAAGAAATCTATAGTTAAGAGTATTTACTAAATTTTAAAGGCTGCAAATTGAATAATTGTATCAGAATCTGAAGGCCACTTGAATTCTAGAATTTTCCAATCTTCACATTATCATAGGCAGTTTGAAGTTTAGAACAAAATATGCTTTTCATTAATTTTCAATATTAAAATAGTAATGTTTTAATGAATTTAATATAATTAACTTATTTCAAGTGTTTTTTTTTATATTTTGATTTTATTGAGTTTTCAGCGACTTTATTATTAAACTTAGCAATTTTTTTATTTTTAAAAATTTAGAGCAATTGTTCAAAGTAATTGTACACGGATTTGGAATTTGTCCCAATTTGGAATCTGGCCTAATCCTACCTCTAACACTAGCCCTAACCCTAACCCTAAAGTCACCTAAAGTCCTAATTCTGCTACAAAATTCTTATCTGGGGCAGCCTGATTCCGAATTGGGCACCGGGGTACAGCATAATCACCAAATTTGAAAACTAATAAACAAAGGTTTGGATTGAAATTTAGCATAACAAGCAAATTTAAACAAATATAGATTATTTTAATCTTAAAATATACTTATTACAATTGATCCAAATTGTATCTATCGATACATTTAATATTATCGTGGTGAAAGAAAAACATTTTCCACCAAGGATTAATGCCAAGGAGTTAATAGTGTCTATCGTTTCTAATATCTAAACGATTTATAGTCTCGCTTGGCACTTGTTGCCTCTTCGCGCTTTTGGGTAAGTTTTGTACACCTTAACCTTTTTAATATTTATTCAATACAAAGGTTAACTTTGTTCCTATTTCTATTCAATTACTATTGTTCTACTATTCGATTACCCATTTGTATAATACTTATTAAATATATTTCAAAGCCCATGATTATTTCAGAAGGTGGAATGCCATTTAAACTAATAATTAGCTTCAATACAAAGAAATGTCACAATGTTATAAAGACATTATATTGCATGAAAAATTTGATGAAACTAACTATATACAATGGTCTCATCAATTTCTCAGCAGTGACATGAGCATGAAGAATTTCATAATATTACATATAGTGGTTAGTATAAGAAAATTTGACTTTTTTTTAAAAAGATTATTTTTATAATATTCAAACTGTTAAAACAGTATCTCATTCTTGTTCAAAGCTAGAATTTCTTCTAAAAAAATTTCAGATTTCAATAATGAATTTACAAAATTTGCATGTGCACAAAACATGTTATCACAATTCGAATAAAAAACTATGAAAGTTCAAATGCAGATTACCTTTACATAAATATGAGCTTTTAATTACTCTTTTCTGCTGTTATAAACTAGTTTTTTGATTCATTGGTATCTTAGATTCTTGCTAAGATTGTTATTAATATTTTGATTGTCTTTTCCTTCAATGATTAATTGAAATAGTAATTATCAGGAAAATAGTCATCATTTTTAAGCACAACTATGTTGATATGGAACAATATGATCTGATAAATAGAATTCTTATGCTTCAGAACGATCGTATTAATTTCGACTTTGATTAAATATTATTTTATACTAACTACATACTCTCGCTTCACGCAGAACAACTTCCTTAGCATAGTGTCGTCGATACTCACTACTAGCGTGAATATAATTATTGGTTGTCTATTTTTATGAATTTGATACGCAAATTTTATAAAATTTTATATAAAAACTTTTACTATTTTAATTAAATACTGCCGAACCTCTTAAAAACGATATGAATAATGACAAGTTTTATATCAGCATTAAGATTATTTGTTTTAACAAGAACTGTTTTGGGTGGTTCAACAGTATACAGTAAATAAAAAATACTACATGTCATGTTTTAAAAATAATTAACATTGAACGATTTTTTTAACTGTATCTTGAAAAATTTAATAAATTTTTTTGTTTTTATCTTGGCGTAAAAAACTTTGAACATATTTATTATGCCCGGCTCCGTCACTTGCCTAAAGTTGCTACTATATGAATGTACCCTGACCTTAACAGGCAATTTCCTGTAGGTGGCACATCATATTTTCTCAAAAGCAAGTTGAGCACATATAAAATTTATGACGATCTATATGTTTTGTAAAAAAAGACAGTTTTTGCTTCCAAGCTAACTTTGTATCTTATAATATAACTAGTATTCTTATCATTCTTATCGTAATTATAACAAAAAAATTCTATTATTTCATATTTTTCATATTTTTATACTATCTATATTTTTTCCTTTTACGCTAAAACTTTTGAAGCATATATCTTATTTTAAAATAGCGTTTTGAGACCATCAATGAAATCAAACTCGGAGTTTTATTGGTTGGCATCTACTTAAAATGTGATATCAGTATACTATATACAATCGTTGTGCTAAACTTTGATATTCAACTTTTGTATTGTAGTCGAGTCTAACTGGACCAGAATTTTCACATCTCTAGATACTGTTGATTATTCAGAAAGATAATTTAAGTTTTGTAACACCTTGCACACTATTAAGTAAGGTCTTTAGATTACAAACATTTTTAACTTCGTTGTATAACAGATAAGAAAAGTACGTAAAATCATTTCATCAAATAAGTCAATAATTTTCTAGATAAAAAGTCAAAGTTTTTAACACTTTCACAACATACGTAAGCATAAGATCATTTAATAAATGGCTTCTTATATTGACAAATATAATATCTTTAATTCTATTAATGATGTGCATGAAAATGAAATTACTCTTGGATTTTCTTATTTGAATTTGGGTCTTTATGTTGATTCACTTGAACAATTTAATTGTATTTTAGAAATCAATTCCAACAATTTGATCGCATTAGTTCTTCGTGGAATAACATATTTTAAATTAGAAAATTATGAAAATGCACTTGCTGATGCAAATAAAGCATTAGAAATCAATCCAACCAACTCAAGTTCTTTTATTTTGCGTGGAGAAACGTACTTTATGTTAGAAAAATATAATGAAGCGCTTATAGATTTCAATAAAGCATTGGAGATTAACTCGAGTAATACTTATGTATTAGCTCTTCGTGGAGACATTTACTTGAAATTTCAACAATATAACAAGGCTTCTTTAGACTTTAAGATTTTATCAAAATTTGACGTTAATAGTGCTTTACAAAATTTTATAAATACATTACTATTCCAAGGAGAATCTCATTATTCATTAGAACAATATAATAAGGCCCTTTTACATTATAACAAAATATTAGATATTGATCCTAATAATTTAACTGCATTATCTTTTTGTGGAAAAATATATTCTTCATCAGGACAATATTATAAGGCATTCCTGAATTTAAATAAAGCGTTAGAAATTAATTCATGTGATGTGACTGCATTACTTTATCGTGGGGAAGCTTATTTTAAACTTGGCCATTACTATAAAGCCTTTTATGATCTTGAAAAAGTATTAGAGCAATATGATAATGCTTTATATAATCCTGGAATATCTTTAGAAATCAAATCAAATTATGCAAATGCTATGACTTTTCAAGCGAAAATTTGCTTTAACCTACAGTGGTACGAAAAAACTATCCAATTTTTATATAAAGCTTTAGAAATTAACCCCAAAAATAAAACTGTACTAACACTTTGTGGAGGCGCTTATTTTTACCTAGAACAGTATAACAATGCAATCATATATTTGAATAAGAGTTTGGAAATGGAACCTAATAATCCTACTGCACTTTTTTTACGTGGAGAAGCCTCTTACTGTCTCAATCATTTTCATGAAGCATTTTTGGATTTTTATGATGCATTAAAATTTGAGCCAAAGAATGTAGATATGTTAATTCTTCGTGGAGAAGCCTATTTAAACTTGGAACATTATTATAATGCATTTTTAAACTTTGAAAAAGCACTAGAAATTTTACCAGAAAATGTAACTGCATTATTTTATAGTAGTAAAATCTATTTTGAACTAGAATAGTATGATAGAGTTATTTCTAATTCTAGTGAAGTATTGAAAATTGAGCCAGATTTTGTGCCTATATTAATTCTTCGTGGTTCAGCTTACTACAATTTAAAAAAATATAATAAAGCTCTTGAAGAATTTAGTAAAGCATTTAAAATTGAACCTAATAATGAAACTGTTTTAAAATATGTCAAAGACGCTTTTAATGAATTGGACTTTACATCGATGAAAGATAATATAGTAAAAAGCAAATATTATAAAAAATCTGCAGAGATGGTTAATGCTAGTCGAATGTTTAATATTGGATATTGCTATGAAAAAGGAATCAGAGTCGAAAAGGACGAAAAGAAGGCATTCGAATATTATAAAAAATCTGCAGAGACGGGTAATGCTAATGGAATAAATAATTTAGGAAATTGCTATCTCAAAGGAATCGGAATCGAAAAGGACGAAAATATGGCTTTCGAATATTTTCAAAAATCTGCAGAGATGGGTGATGCCATTGGAATGTTTAATATTGCATATTGCTATGAAAAAGGAATCGGAGTCGAAAAGGATGAAAAAAAGGCATTCGATTATTATAAAAAATCTGCAGAGTTGGATGATGTTAATGGAATAAATAATGTTGGAAATTGCTATAAAAAAGGAATCGGTGTTGAAAAGGACGAAAAGAAGGCATTCGAATATTATAAAAAATCTGCAGAAATGGGTGATACTAATGGAATGATTATTGTTGGAAATTACTATTTCAAAGGAATCGGAATCGAAAAGAATGAAAAGAAGGCATTTGAATATTGTAAAAAATCTGCAGAAATGGGTGATGCTAGTGGAATGCTTATTGTTGGTGATTGCTATAGAAATGGAATTGGAGTCGAAAAGGACGAAAAGAAGGCATTCGAATATTTTAAAAAATCTGCAAAAATGGGTTTTACAAAAGGAATATATATTGTTGGATGTTGCTATTTAAAAGGAATCGGAGTAGAAATGGACGAAAAGAAGGCATTCAAATATTTTAAAAAATCTGTAGAGATGGGTTGTGAAGAAGGAATATATAATGTTGGATATTGCTATGAAAAAGGAATCGGGATCAAAAAGGACGAAAAGAAGGCATTTGAATATTTTAAAACGTCTGCAGAGACGGGTGATGCTAGTGGAATGCTTTTTGTTGGATCTTGCTATGAAGAAGGAATCGGAGTTGAAAAGGACGAAAAGAGGGCATTCGAATATTATAAAAAATCTGCGGAAATGGGTAATGCTAGTGCAATGTATAATGTTGGATATTACCATAGAAATGGAATCGAAGTCGAAAAGGGCGAAAAGAAGGCATTCGGATATTATAAAAAATCTTCAGTAATAAGTGATGCTAATGGATTAAATAATGTTGGAAATTGCTATCTCGAAGGAATCAGAGCCGAAAAAGATGAAAAGAAGGTATTCGAAGATTATAAAAAGTCTGCAGAGATTGATGAGACTAGTGGAATGTGTAATGTTGGTGCTTGCTATAAAAAAGAAATCAGAATCGAGAAGGGCGCATTCGATTATTATAAAAACTCTGCAGAGATGGGTGATACTAATGGAATAAATATAGTTGGATATTGCTATAAAAAAGGAATCGAAGTTGTAAAGGATGAAAAGATGGCATTCAAATATTGTAAAAAGTCTGGAGAGATGGGTGATACCTGTGGAATGTATAATGTTGGAAGTTGCTATTTAAATGGAACCGGAGTCGAAAAGAACGAAAAGAAGGCATTCGAATATTATAAAAAATCTGCAGAGATGAGTAATGCTGATGGAATAAATAAAGTTGGAGATTGCTATAGAAAAGGAATCGGAGTTGAAAAGAACGAAAAGAAGGCATTCGAATATTTTAAAAAATCTGCAGAGATGGGTAATGCTGATGGAATCGGTGTTGGAGATTGCTATAGAAATGGAATTGGAGTCGAAAAGGACGAAAAGAAGGCATTCGAATATTTTAAAAAATCTGCGGAAATGGGTAATGATCAAGGGATGCTTTATGTTGGAGAGCGCTATTTAAAAGAAATCGGAATCGAAAAGGACGAAAAGAAGGCATTCGAATATTATAAAAAATCTGCAGAAATGGGTAATGATTATGCGATGATTTTTGTTGGACATTTTTATAGTGGTGGAATCGGAGTCGAAAATGACGAAAAGAAGGCATTTGAATATTATAAAAAGTCTGCAGAGATGGGTAACGCTCGGGGAATGTCGGAAGTTGGCTATTGTTATCGACAAGGTATTGGAACAAAAATAGACATTGAGAGAGCTAAATATTTGTTTCGAATAGAAAAGAGTCAATTTCACGAAATATCCAAAACAGAATTTAAAGTCCTTGATATTGATGATGATATAAAAACGTTATTAGATGATGATAAATACAAATTAGTTTGGATTCCTTACGAGTTTAAAAATATTAGAGAAATCGGAAGAGGTGGGTTTGCAACTGTGTATAGAGCGGATTGGACAAATACTATAAGCAATGCTATTTTTACTCATACAGTTGCACTTAAGGAATTTAGTAAAAACGAATATTTAAACGAGGTATTTTATTTAATTTGATGTGGTTTATTTTTTGAATATATTAACAAAGAATCATGTTTATAAAAGTTAAAAACGTATTGCGAAATCGGAGTTGAAAATCCTTCGTTTATGAAATGTTACGGTATATCAAGAAATCGGAATGGAAATTATATTCTTGTATTACAATACGCGACCAAGGGTTCCTTGCGTCAAAATCTTCAATCTATATCACAAATGAGATGGAAAGATAAATTAAACTTGTTATTTAGCATAATTTTTGATCTCGAATCAATTCATTCCCAAAGCATTGTTCATCGAGATTTGCACAGCGATAACATTTTGCAGGATAATTTGCATAGTGCATACATCGCGGATCTAGGTCTTTCAATCCAATATTTGAACCAAAATGATAATGAAGTTTATGGGGTTCTACCTTATATTGCCCCTGAAGTTTTAGAAAGACAACAACCCACTATGGCATCCGATATTTATTCTTTCGGCATGATTATGTGGGAAGTATTATACACTAAACCCGTATTGAATTATTATAATTTAGATGATGTTTTAAATCAAACAATGCAAATATTATTTAATTATTTTCGACCGCCCATTAACAACGAAGCACCACAATGTTATGTAAACCTTATGAAACGATGTTGGAATAAAAATCCAGAAGAACGACCATCAGCAGAAGAACTCTGTGAAGCTTTTAAAAAATGGCACGATGACGAACAAATTTTAAAGGAACTAAATAAATCCAAACTAATAATACCTGAGCATATCAGAAATTTTGACATAAATGCAAACAATGGTAGCAGGCTAATTAGTTTATCTTGGAACAGTGATCATGATTTTATAATCAATAATATTAGTTAGAAAATAAAATAAGGTGAAAATTAGCTTCTTTACATTTTCAAATGAAATTTAGATGCCATGGCCATTATTACAAAATTTTATTAAAATGTGTAAAAAAAAAAAAAATCTCTAAGCCATGATTGGGCTCGGGCATGTCTTGAAAGCGAATTCAGTTTAGATCTTTAAGTGGGTTATGACAATTCAATCTATATTTAATAAAATAGATAGATGAGATTAACAGGATAAAGCATCGCGCAAATCCAGTGAGTCTTGTGTTAGGTATTATCAATCAGTCAGTCATCATAAATATTGGGCAAGGTATAAAATTATATTTATTGAATTGTTTTTGCGTTCTTTTTAAAGCAATAGACATTTTTTTTATTTAATATTATATTACTCTGAATTCATTGATATAATGTTTCGACGAGAAAAAAATAATCAGAATGTGTAATGTGTAATCACAAATAAGGCCACGGCCACGCAAAGATGACTTTTTCGTTTTGCATTAGCTGCCTTCCCATTTTTCTAATTGTTTGTTTTTTTTTTTTTAGATCCCAATTGTGCCGATTGTTCGATTTTTGACATCTATTTTTTCCCGCTATTTTCATCCGGTATCACCCGATGGATGCCTTAATTTCCCGTAATTGTCGATATGACTGACAGGAAAAATATGATGACTGCCGGCCCAATTTTTTGATTTCTTTTTGTGCAAAATGAAAAAATTAACCTTGTGTAACCTTAAATGCGAACATTATTGTAAAAAAAAAAATAAAAAAAATCCGTCCGTCCGTCCCGAATATTAAAATCCATGTAATGCAAAACGAAAAATCAACTTTGCGCGGCCTAATATAGATCTGAAATGAAGATTCTTAAAATCATTCTACGCATATACATTAATTTTACATCTCCATTAAGTCTCTGCAAGTGCCGGCACGCGTACTATTAAAACATAGTGCTCATGCCCATATCTGGCGCACTATGTTTAATAGCGCACATACCGGCACTTGTAGCGCCTTAAACTCCAATACACGTGTAATAATTGCCAACAATAATACCATTTTTAAAAAATGCATACCTCGAGCTGCCATCTTTTAGAGTCCAATATATTATATATTCCATTTACTAATAACTTTAAGGACACCGCTATCATCAAAGACGAAAGTTTGAACATTATTTGATTTAATAGCATCCTCTTTAAGCGTTTCGTAGGGTAGTATTGCTATATCTTTCTTATTAGATAAATTTCGAACGATTTCATAAATTGTTGTCATTATTGTAAAACGTATTTTAGAATTTTTTAGAGAAGCTCAAAATTATTTAACTGGTTTATTGTCATGTATATTAGTAGGTATTAGGATTCATTAAACATAACTAGGATGGAAATTAATGCTCATTATGTTTTCAAATTGCGCGCTCGCACCGCGTACATAAACAGATTAATCTATATATATTTCTGGATTTTTTTTGATATAAACCTATGATTTCGATAAATTAGGAAAAATTGCGTCATCTCATTCGAGTTGACGTGCATACGGGCGTATGCTCAGTCAACAGATCGAGAGACGGCTAAGCAGGGGGCAAGTTTCGGGGGCCGGGAATCACGAGTCCGAGGCAGCAAGAAACGGGAGCATGTGAAAATCGATGCGGTAACGCAAGATACATGTGGAAGTCCAAACTTTTAGGATGTCCAGGATTATGCGATGCGATAAGGTAAATTATGCGATGCGATGGGGTCAATTATGCGATGGATGTGATGGATGTGAATTATGCGATTTTATATATAAATTTTCTCGATTATGCGATTTCAGTAATTCACGTGATCTTTCGGAATCAATTTGAAGTTCATTCGTCAAATCACTCATCTACCAATCACAATCAATGTACGTGACCAGGATGCTTTTGAAGCATCCGAGATGCAAATTATGCGCATCTTATGCTTTCGCATAATCCGGACACCTAGTCTAGACAGCCTGAAAAGTTATGCACAATTACGTAATTTTCCTAATCTATCAGCTATCAATATCATATGTTCATATCAAAAACAAAAGACGTGTCAAAAAAAAAAACCAGAAATATATATAAGGATCTCTTTTTGACTTGCTCAGCTCCTTACACTTTTCACTCACTATTTTTCATAATATCATGTTAAATTATACACATTTTTTTTTTTAGTTAAAAGCATTTGTTTTTGTTTCTATTTATGTATTTCTAATACTCGCCGATGTGCTGTTATTAAAAGATAAGTAGCGATCTCCCGTTTATATATAACACACCACCTCTAAGCGCTCCTGGATCCATACGGTAGTAAGTACAGCAGATATACGTGATTCGTCTGGGAGACTATTTGAAGGCCGTTGGGATATATTGTTGGGATAATCTGTTGGGATGGTTTTCAGGACATAGTCTCTCACTACCAAGTGCTAACAGTAGGCACTTGTGAGGCACCCAAGGGTCTCTTCATTACTTAAAAATAACTAAACTTTTATTAGGTCAAAAATTCGTCCGTTAGAGTTTGGTTTTATTTTATTTCTTTTCTAAGTTAGAGCTAGCTTTCACTTATAAAAAATAAAACATCCAAACCCTCGTCGATTGGTTCAGTGTTTTTGAAGAAATTTAATATTTTAGAAACACTTGTATTAAATTATATCTTGTATTATATTTTTATAATTTTAAATTATCGTTATGTCATGTAAATAAGCTTAATATTACATCAATCTTAATAAAATTTAAAGTACAGACTATATCTTATTCTATACATAAAAAAAAATTGTTCAAATATATTGTCGCGATTAAAAAAAATTGAACAAAGTAAATTTTTAATTTGTGGTCTAAGCGTGTGAAAAATATATGATAATAATTATGACGATTGCAATCAACGTCGCAATGATATAAAAATTTCAAGATCCATTTGAATTAGGTTAGTATTATATAATAAGACCGATTCATTACAGTACAGGACCAAATCGAGTCTGAATCAATAAGTTACATATCTACGTAGCCAACATCAAAAAACTTATCGATTCGATTATCAAAAATCTATAAAATTTAATTTTGGGTTTGTACCTTTAGCGTTTTTAATAGTTGTATCTAGTGATATGGGCCGATGACAAAACCTTGGGTCGGGGCCGAAACTAATATAGTGCGGCCCGGTCGACCGGGCCGCACTGTCTTATAAAAAAATTCGGCCAATCAGATCACTGAATTCAAGCACGTTGTGACGGTAAAAATGGTATAACACAGGCTAACAGGGTCGCCAATACACAAAAAAACCTAACACAAAGACTACTAAATCTAATAATAACTTTTCTCTACACCCTAATTGGTAGGCCTCGATCGAGGCATGGATTAATTTGGTCCGAAAATAGTGTGTCTTCCAATACTGCTGCAGTCATGGTACTGGTTCTAAATTCTTATTACTTTTGAGCTTGAGTTTGTTGACTATACTAATGCTTATTATTACTTTTAATTCTTTCTACTAATATCTTCTGTATTAGCTTCTTTACTATTCAAGTGCGCCTGAGTATAAATCGACTTTCAGGTTCCGAATGTCAGTGTCACGTGTAATGGGATCACGATTTGGGGCTTAACCAATTTATATAAAAAGGGTTGATTACTAATTCGAACTTTCTTTTTTAATTTTAGCTAACAATAACGGGTCTCTTACGAATCACGGAACAAGAAACTACGACAAACAATATACGTTAACGACCTTGTAACAAGTGGGAAAATTTTTTTATTTTACTCTAATCGGCCCCGGCCAATGAAAGTATGGGTCGACCCTCGGTCCACCGCCGGCCCGGCCGGTAGGGCCGGGGGTCGGCCCATATCACTAGTTGTATCCAAAAAACGTGAGCAGAATGTGTCATTTCTGTTAGACCACGCAAAATTGATTTTCGTTTGCATTACCCGCCGTCCCATTTTTCAATTTTTCAACTTTTTTTTTTAGATCCCAATTGTGCAATTGTTCGATTTTTGACATCTATCTTTTCTCGCTATTTTCATCCGGTGTCACCTTAATTTCCCGTAATTGTCCGACAGGACTGACAGGAAAAATATGACTGCCGGCCCAATATTTTGATTCCTTTGTTGTGTAAAATGAGAATTAATCTTGTTTAACCTTAAATGTGAACACTATTCTATTTGCAGTAAATTAAAAAAAAAAATACGAATTTTATAAATCCATGTAATGCAAAACGAAAAATCAACTTTTCGTGGCCTAAGTTACTATTTATTCTGTATGTTGTCAATCTACATAAATATTCTATAAGTCGAATCAAGTATTTCACTTTACACAGTTTATTATAATGCATGTAATTCTGGATGCTTTGAAATATGCAAATCAATAAATATAATAATCAAATAGAATTCAGTAAATTTGTTTCTAAATATGACGAGTTTTTAGAGCGGTAAAATGCCGAAAAATCGATCTCATTAAAGATTAAATTTTTAGCGAATCATAAACATTGCGATCATCCAGACGGTAAAAAATCCGATGCATAATGGGTAGGTTTTGTAATGGGATTTTTATGTATAAAAAACCCGTGCTGCAAAACCAAGCCATTTACTGATCGACTGGCATGGGTCACACGGTTTAATACTGTTCATTAAATCTTTACTAACTCTGTTCATAAGCGTGCAGATCAAGTTTTTGACCTGTGTAAACAAAATTCATTGCCAACCCTGTCAATTTGGTGCTTTTTTTTTATCGAAATTCGGTTGTGCGAATCAGTAAGACTACAATAGGTGAATAAAAATAAGACAAATAAGGTGTTAAATAAATTTTTTTGCACGGGTCTTATGTGACAACCCGTGCTTTTTTCATTTACTTATTGGCACGGGATTGTTACGTCAGACGCCATGCAATAAAATAGTTATTATATGGGTGTTGAATAACCCGTTACACACACGGGTTCATATTTAAATCCCGTGCCTTCGGCACGGAATATGAACCCGTATGTACTGGGTTATTCACTACAACCCATACAATATCTATAAATTATTGATGATTTGAGTAAAAGAGATTACTTATTTCAAACCTTTATTATAGTTGCTATCGCAAGAAGCCAGATCCTAATATTCGGTCCAGGTCTTCCGCGCCTCAATCGAAGCAATTGCATGAGAGTGTTGAGTAGTTTTAATGTTTTCTATTCGTTCAGAAACCATGTTAGGCATGTGACCATGTTTCCGAATAATTTGATCCAGAGAAGCTTTGACCTTTAAATGTACTCATAAATATGCATGTACACCAAAGGAAGCCATGAATCTAACGTTTACATAAATTGCTAATAAATGGGCTAAGCCATAGTAATTCGGCATCGCTAAATGTAGAGAACCGTTAAAAGCTCGGTAAGAGCGTCCCGCTTATAAAACCAGCCTAATTTGTTTAACTGGGTTCGGATACTATTTCGAGAAGCATATTACTGAATATTATGTCAGACCTATATCTAAAATATGAATGGCGAAATTATCGTTAAAGTGATTATCGGTATGGGTAAATTTATTTTCGGAAAAATTGATCTACAACGGGCATAATCGTACACGGCATTAAATATTCTAAGTATATTCCATATTCAGTTTCTTAGATATATACAATGTATATTGCTAAACATATAGTCGGCAAAAGTTATTTCGATAGCTAAGCCGACATTCAAAAAGATATGTAAATAAGCCGAGAGGCAATTGTAATTTTTAAAGTCAAATTCGTTTAAATCAAAATGGGATCAGGAACATCAGCGTCAGAAAGGACACGCTTATTATGGAAATTTTGGCTAATTTTAAACTTTATTTTTTATCTTTTGCTTATAGTGACTGTTATCACAGTTTATCGCTCGGTAATTAATTTGAAAAAATTATATGATCAAGTTTTTATTTGAAACTTATATACAGTATTTCTATTTTTATTTACATAGCGTGAGCAAGGGCAGGTCTTGATGACGACATTTATTGTCATTATATTAGTGGAACTAATTCTACGCTTTTACATTATGTGTCAACTTCGATCTGATGTTAAATTAGGTTGTTGCGACCACTTCTGTATATTACTTTGTAAGTCTGTTATAAAATTTAAATTCTAAATAATTTTTTTCAATATATACAATTTTATATTAAAAATATGTAACTTTTTGTAAAATTTAGTCAAACAAGAATATTATCTTCTCTGGGGAGAGTCAGAAGTAAAACCAATGACAGTTGATAAAGTTAATTCTATTTCAGATATGTTTTCGATAGCTTATCTAGCAATTTTATGTTGGTCAATTTACAATGGATATTCTGGAATTAAAAATGATCCTAATATCAAAAAAAATTTTTTGATCTCGGCAGGACTGGTGACTTTAATAGCACTTGTTAATGTTATTAAACTTGTATTTTCGGCTTTCAGGATATGTTTTACTTCTAATACAAAACAACCACCGCCTTACCATTCTGTTGCCTAAAAATTTAGATGCACCCACAAATATATTTATAATAAAAATTCTATGTTACTTAAGTTTACAAATAAAATTAATCTGATATATTATTAATCATAACATTTATATTTATGAGAGATCTTTGATTGATAGTTAAAATATATCGATAATAAAGTTTATTTAAATAATATTTACTGCAATAGTAAGCATCCCCTTTGTCATTAAAAGAAATTGATCATATTAATGGAAGAATAACTGAACATTAATTTATGATTGCAATTTTAATTAAAGCTGGGATTGGGATCACTTAATCTTGATTCGAGCTCACCTAAACTTGATTCGGTTTAAGTGAGTTCAGACCAATGATTCAGCCGAAGCCTTCTCCCAAAGTCTGAAACGTTTCGGTCCTGGAGTTTCGTTATCGCTCAAAATCCGAAATTTCCAAAACTGGTCGAAACCTCCGAAATGGACGAAACTCGGGCGAAACTGAAACTTCCGAAACCTCCGAAATGGGGCGAAACCTTCCGAAACTGGGCGAAACCAAGCCTTCCGAAACTTTGCAAATAAAAAAAAATAATATAAATAGAAAAAAAACAATCCTGCAAACTTGTGAACCTTTCTTGAATAGAATGATAATAATAATAATAATAATAATAAATAATAATAATAATAATAATAATATTATTATTATTAATAAAATAATAATAATGATGAGAATAATAATGATAATAATAAAATAATTAATAATAATAATTATGAGAATAATAATGATAATAATAATAATAATAATAATAATAATTTATTTAACCCACAAACTGACGAATATTTGTGAATAAAGAAAAAATGAAATATGAAACATTCAGAACAAAATACAGGCTAAATGTAATTTTATGCTCATTTATGCTCGAGATGCGGATTCTCGTGATTTTATTGGCTATGGTAGTGATGGGCAAATCCTGATGTTTTTAAAAATTCCATGTGGGATTCGTGGAATCGAGTAGAGTTTTCCGAATTTATCATGATTAATAAATATATATATATAAATCATTGCTAGGAATGTAATTTCTCGCTAAAATAATAATTATTTCTTATTAATCTTACTGTATTTTATTACAAATATAATGCTTATATAGATTTTGGCTACTTTTAAAACATTTGACTCTTATAATTATTAAATTTATCAATTCAGATTTGTCTTAATTTTATCAATTTGTTTTAAAATTATTGTTATATTTAAAATTATAATGGTAATAAAGCGATCAAATCATATAAGTATATAAAAATTTATAAGTAATTAGGTGCATAATCAGATATTAACGTACTAAAATTTATAAGTAACTAAATTATATATATACATAAATTTATAAATGACTCATAAGAAAATAATGTGACTTATTTATAATTTCTAATCAAATAGTCACTTTAATACTCAATAATAATCAATAATAGATCCCACTTTATTAATAATAACAATTTAAAAATGTATTTTAATGTAAAGTTTGCACATTATCTCTGTAAATACGTACATATATATGTGGAATGTAAAAAATAAAAAGTTAATACATGAATAATATTTTTATTTTATCAAATACTAATTAGGAATTGGCCCACTTGTGTTAAAGCAGTCTGGATAATTTGTTAATGCAGGCCAGATAATATGCTAATGCAGGCCAGACAATCTTATATTAAAAATCCCACATAGGATTACACACTGATTCCGCATGTTGCCCATAATTAGCTATGGGTTTCTGAAGCCAGTTTCAAAAAACTGGTAAAGCACACATCTTTTTATGGCAGAAATCTGAATTTTAAAATCCTACCTATTTCTGAAATTCACTTTTGCCTATTTTTATATGATATTTAGTGGTTATTGATTTCAGAAATTTTGGAAGTAACATCAATTTCAGAGGTTTCTGAAGTTTCACCCTTTTGAAACTAAAAGTTTTAGCTAAAACACTAGTTCAGACTATGATTCACTTTTACCTGTTCATGTATATAGTTTTAGAGTTATAAACGGACTAGAGTTGGAACCTGAATCATTCTTGGCCAAATCTGAAATTTTCAGGTTTTGGATTATAGGTACCTGAAACCTTTTCTGAAACTTGAAACCATCTTCTGAAACCTGAAACCTCTTCCAAAACCTGAAACACAAAACCTACCTAAAATTCTACCTGAAATCTACACAAAATCTACCTAAAACTCTAAAACTATGCCCAAAACTTTAAAAACTAAAATTCTGACCAAAAGTTTATAAAAAATGGAAAAATCTAAAATTTAATGATCTAAATCTTTAGTGGAATATAATTTTTCTTAGTATTTGCTAATATATTCACTATTTTTTTATTATTATCATATTTTTTATTTATTGTAGAGCAATTATTTTTGTTCTTGCACTAGCACTTGCATTTGTTCTTTTAGTTTACTTAAGAACATTATACAAACCTGCTAAATCTGCTTTCAAATTTGTGAAACATTTAATTGAATTTTTTTAGCTATGCTCAATAATTTGCATATATTTGATAATCAATCCCAGAAGCAAATTTGATAAATTCAAATTTCACAATTTAAAAGGGCATTAATGATTAACAGATTCTTTCGTTCTCATCTTTGATAATCATTTAATTAACTAAATAAAATCTTATAAAAAAAATAAAAAATGCCAAAGATTGGGCAAATAAATATACAAATTTGTATTGGGCCACCAATATTTATATCTAAAAAAGTGTATATTACTATTGGTTGTTATAGCATTTGTAATTTTATTTATGGATAATTGCATTTATTTATTTTTTTAACTGTCAGATTTCTTATAATACTGGTACATTAGTCACATTAACAGATAACAGGATAAGCAGTAATTCATAATAGCAGATGTTGTCCAGATATAAAAGTACTATATATGCTTAGTGAAATGTAATATTCAAAGTTCTTTTATGCATTTACACATTTGTTTTACCATATGTATTTGTTCAATAAAATGCAAGATTTTGTAAATATACACTTGCAATATAACTATATATTACTTTATTCTTGGTATTTGTGAAATTTTCAATATCACTCTATATCTAGTATTGTTACATGATACATTGCTGGCTAGATGAGCTATCAGTAAACTAAAGTAAGTAGATTTAATATAATTAATAAAAATGTGTAATGGTAAAGCAAAATATTATGAGCAGTTTCTTTTTATTTCTTTTATTATACAGTACCAGATAGCAAAAACTATTCATTTTTTTAGAGCATACCAAATTTAAGGTATGTAATACAAACTCTTATTGATTAATATTGTATATAACACAAATTCTAATTGGCTAATTATAATATGTCTGTATATTGCACTGTTTAGTAATTTTTAATAATAAATATTCAATTATATAAAACACACCTATGGTATTGAACACTATAGATAAACTAGATTTGCAAATCTGTGTAACAAAAACAAAAAATAAATTTTTATAAAACAAAAAATAAATTTTAATTGCTTTAGGATTAGGGTAAGACCTGGGATTTTATCAAAAGCATTAGTATATACAAAATTTAGCAAGGAATTTTTTTTATTAGAGCCCCAAAGGTGGTTTCATAAACAAAATTTTGAGATATAATGTTTTTTTAAAAAATAAACAAAAAAACTGAAATTTTATATTACACTTGATTTTAAAATTTCTAATAGTTTTGTGTAACATAGTGTTCAACACCATATATGCGTTTTAGTAAACTTGAAATATTAAATATCAAATCACTTGCAAGTGATTAGGCTTCAATCTGATTGGTCGATTGTCCTGTGTGCTTTACAATAAAAGTTGCTAAACTTTAAATCCTTATAAATTTTTTACAAAGCAAGATATCAAAAATCTGTCTTATAAATTTGTAGTTTAGGCTAAAATAAATTTGTAAGAGCGATTTTTAAATAATTACTTGTTGTGAAGTTATTAAAAATTAAGCAATACAAAAAACTGGATATCTTTGTTGTCTGGTACTGTACTTATTTTATTTTATTATTATATTCTATATTTGTTTATCTATTTAATTATTCATTATACTAATATATAGGATAGTCCTGATTAGAGCTCCAACAGACCCAGACTGAGACTGAACTTTAGGCAAGTCCAAGTTTGGTTCGAATTTCGAACTGGACTCAGACTCAAACTATTTTATAACTCAGTTAGGTCCGAGTCCAAATATCAAACTTTTGGCTTGGTTCGAGTCCAGTTTGAGTCTGGTCCAAAAGTTTGAGTCCGGTCTGAAAGTCCGATACCCAATCCAACGTGTATAAGATGGTGTTGATGCTATAAACAAAGTTATGGGCATCCATACCAGGAATGTAAGTGTATAGTTTTACTGGCATTTAAATCAAAGGCAAAATCTTAAAGCTGATTGGTGTACATTTTTTTCATAATCATTACCTGTTTTATGTAGCATCAAATTTCTAACTATAGTTAGACACGTCCAAATGTCCATGCTTAAATTAATTTTTTTATTTGTATTTTTTTTTTAGATTATTTTATTAAAGATTTTTTATTTAATAATTTTAATTATATATATATTTTATAATCAAAAATTGAAACCGCTTAGAAAAAAAGTTTTCTTTTTAGCAATTAATTGTTTAATGCACCTAATAGTTTAACCCACTTGGATTTAATACCATTTAGCTTAAACTAACAGTATAAAGAAATTTTGTGCTGCTAAATAATTTTAACTCTTAACAACAATCTGTTGGAAGGTAGTCACTTCACTGACAATTATTTCACCGAAAGTTCACTTAGCCGACATCACATAGGGTTAGGGTTAGGGTTTTATTAGTTGCAGGTATGTATTTTTAGTAAATTGTCACTTGGTGTGATGTCAGTGAAGTGAGCTGTCAGTGAAATAATTGTCAGTGAAATGACACGTATCCAATCTGTTTATCTATGATATTTCTTAAATATATAAACCAAATTGTTTCATCTCCATAGTAATTTGATATATCATGAACACATGGCAAAATGATTGTAAAATTATCAATAATGATATTGATAAATAGTTAATTGAAATAAAAATAAAATGAATAAGAAAAGGCAATATGTCATCTTTTTTAATTAGAATAATTAGAGGTGAAGATTGAAATAATAAAATTAAATGCACTAAATAAACTTAAAATGTATAAAAATAATTTGAGTGCTGCAAAGAGAAAATGAGGTTGTGGACTTTCAAGTCTATCTTTTAAATAATTGGCGAGTAATAGATTAAATTAAAATCTTGTAATACTATAGATGATGTATATTCTAATTTTGTATGACATTTATACTTATTTTAACTTCAACTATAGTTATTTGTAATTGTCTAAAAAAAATTATCCATTCATTTAATAGTTTAACCTAACTGGTTTTAATACCATTCTGAAAATATCAACATTATTCAAATATTATAGCATCACTCCTTAACTATCTGGTCAAATCAAAATTTAAGTCATGTAATATAAAATCAATCAAAACCCTAACACAAACATTATTCTACCTAAGCAGAAGCAAATGTTATATAATTAAATGTATTCAACCCATAGTTATCTATGGTATATCTTGATTTTAGTATACCAATTTTTAAATATTTTTAGCAACTTTCAGATTATAATGTAGATAACTTGATACATCGTAAATCATATGATAATTATACCATATTGGAATTCTTGCTTTCAGGACTATTATAGTCCCAAAAGAAGTTCTTTTTCTTTTAGCAAAGATCCTATATGTAAGAATAATAATGATGTTAGGGTAGAGACATTTATCAGGTGATTTCTACCTCTTAAGAGGGTACCCCCTCCCCCACCTGATACTAAACTAGCCAATCAAATTCAAGCAAATAATATATACAAACCGGACCCAAACCAAACTTTAGTCAAATCTGAGTTTGGTCCAGATTTGGTCCAAAGTCTATAGACTGTCTTAGTTTGAATATGTTTATATATATATTTTGGCGCTGAACAAGTTTACTTAATGCATGAAGTTAAAATTAATTAGTAAAATTTTGTTGATCATAAGATTTTATAAAATTTTATTAATAAAATTCTATAAAATCTTATAATTTACAAATTTTTATTAAATAATTCTTACTTTTATGCACTAAGTAACCTTGTTTAGCATCCAAAAATACATCAAAACAGCATAATTATTTTTATTTTACTTGAATTTTAAATATTAGATGCATAATTTTTGATTTTTGATCAAATTTAAGCATCTTTTCTCCAAATTTCAAGTAAATAAAAAGATTCTGCCAATTTAATGTATTTTTATATGCTGAACAAGTTTACTTAGCGCATAAAGTTAGAATTAATTAGTAAAATTTTGTGAATAATAAGATATTAAAGAATTTTATTAATAAAATTCTATAAAATCTTATAATTTGCAATTTTTATTAATAAATTCTATCATTGAATTGATGCAAATCATTAACTCTTCCTGACGATCACTTGTACCAAAATTTCCTAAACAAAAGTTTAATTTTCTTTAAAATTTATTATATAAACAGGCTTTTGCCAATTAAATAAACTTGTTCAAAATACAAAATTACATATAGCTATCAAATTTTATAATATTTTAACTTGTTCTTGTTAAAATATATTAAATTTTAAATAAATAAATATTCTATACAATTTTGCGA
>QKWP01003281.1:0-28419 GCA_003550325.1 Gigaspora rosea | reverse complement strand
TCTATTTTCAGCTTATATGTAACTATAATTTATTTTCTTATAATATAAAAACTAATTTTGCAAAAAAGTAATCCTTATTTTCAAATATAATTGTACAAAGTTTTATTTAATTATTTTAGTATTTTAAAAAAGTAAATCAGAGCTAAAAAAGTGCAAAAACGCAGGCAAATTTGCCTGTGTTCTACTACAATCTAAGGGATAACATATCGTTAATATGTAATAATAAAAAATAAAAAATGGTCTGTTATTACCAGGCACGAAATCGCTTATGTTATTTTGTTTTGTACAGTATTCTATTCCAATCGTTCTACTAATAAATAAAATTAAAGTGATGGTAAAAATTTATAATAACAATGAAATAATTATTTAATATTACCCATTTTTTCCTTTATTTATAATTTCGATTTCAAAATAAAATAATCTACATGTGAAGGAATTGGTTACAACTATTAGAATCTTTAAAAAAAAATTTTTTTTTAGTTATACTATATTTCTGAGAAAATTTTTTTTATTAAAATTTATTATACATCTTATCCATATAATTCACTTTAAGCCCACTTGAATCTATGCTAACAACCTGTAATTTATTATCAATCTTCCATACGGTTAGTAAACCAAGGCCATTAAACAAAGTAGTCTTTCCTATTACATTAAATTTCCATTTATCTAGACAAAAGATTTTATTTTAGACGTATTGTTAGCAAAATGTAAATCTATTTTATTTAACAATACATGTTATGCAATATCAGTCCATTTTAATATTAGTACGCACATTTATACACGTACGTAGTTCATGATCACTTGAAAAAAAATGTGCCCTTTTAAAAAATTAAAAAAAACATACTTGAGCGAAGGTTCGGTAAGTAAGGGCAGTGTCATTAATCACCTGATTATTTTTTATCAGAGGCCTACCCCCCTCCCTCTTCTTTAATAATAAATAGTCAGGTTCTTATATATAATTTTAACTTTTTTTACCCCCCTCCCCCTCTAAAAAATCACCTGATTTTTGTTACTCCCCTAATTCAAGTAAAGGTTTAGTAAATAATTAAAGTAATTGAGCGAAGGCTTAGAAGTTATATAAAAAAATAATTTGAGCAAAGGAAAAAACATACACTACAGACAATTACAATATGTACTGTATAAATTAGTTACCCGGGTAATTGATTCGAATCAGCCTATGAATCAAAGCATAAAATCTGTGTTGTTGTTGCACTAAATGTGCAAATATAGGCATGCGGCGTTATATCCAGAAAATGCAACAACTACATTTTTGATATTTTTATTAAAAATGTATCAAAAACGTAGTTATGGTCATCAAAGGGCGTAAAAGTATGAGTCTGTCGCTACGCTCCAGACAATTATACTCTACTTTTAAAATATATATACTAGGCAAAATAAATGAATAAATATTTATTTGAATAATTATAATTTAACTCTTTCTAACGATCACTTGTACCATAATTTTCAAAAATTTTTTTTACTAAAAACTAAGATAAGCCGGAATCTTTTGAGAAATTCCGTAAGACAGCATCTATTATTTAGAAATAAAGGTCATAAACTATCTTCTAGTAGCTTCAGAGTTTATCACTAACACTAATATTGGGCAAATTGTCATACAGTTAATTTAGCAAATGATTGGCTATACATGCTGCAGAGTAGTATATGGTCATTTGCCAAATTACTGCAATATTGTCGAATAAATGTATTTATTCAAATATTACTGTATGTGTCCGAAATTAAGCTACCTTTTTTGGCAAAAAAATTACATGAAAAATTGTAAAGTAGCTTATTTTCGAAATATAGCATTTTTTGAAAAAATTGAAAAACGTGCTAATAAAAAGTTATCCAAATGACACCAAATTTTTACTGTAAGTATATTTTGACAGTATTATTTATTTGAATAATATAGTTATTAGATGCGAAGCATTCAATACCGTATATGTCTAAAAATAAGCTACTACCTAAAATAGGACCTCGAACAATATAAGAACAATATATATAGAGGTTATATTGAAATTTTGGCTAAAAAGATTACTTTTTTACAAAATTGTTATATTTGAAAAGTGGATATTGGTCAAAAGATTATATTTAAAAGTAGATAAAAGCTTTTAATGTTATATTATTAAAAGTGGATAAAATTAATAAGTTTTAATTGCTGATTCACATAAGAAGGATAGTATTTCATAGCCGCAAATTACTATTAAATTTATTATAATTATGAAATCTTTTTTTCCTCCATAGCTAACTTTTTTTTTATTATGTTAATATACTAGATCTTCTAATTGAAAAATGTAGAGAATACTTTTTTATATATAATGTAAAAAAATTTTTGAAATTGGTTTGGTAGATAAAAAGATATTGATATTTTATTTTTTGTAACTATATAGAATTTTTATAAGTGTAGAGGAAAAAAAGATTTCATTCATATATAAAAAACATAGTTAATTATACTTTCGTAATTTATAAAATCCTATCATTTATATGTGGATTGTGAATTAAATTGGCTATATTTAAAATTTGGATAAGGAAAGTGCAGTAAATTATATGATTAGAGTTTATATAGGTCCTGGCCCCTCTAGTGTTAGGACTATTGACCAATCAAATTTTATAATATTTAAAAAAAAACTCAAAAACATCTTTGATCTAAAAATAAGCTACTCCACAATTGACAAAAGTCGCTACATAGTAAAGTCTAAATTTTACTAAGCAAATCGATTAAAATTGCATAAGTAACTTTATTCAGCATGTCAAAATACACTTACTTTAAAATTTTCATAAGCATTGGAGAATTTTTTATTTTTACGTTCAACAGAAAAATTAAAATTTTTTAAAAAAATAGATTTGCTCCACAATTGACAAAAGTCACTACATAGTAAAGTCTACCGTAGATTTCCGAAAATAAGCTACCTCCAAAAGAAGCTAACCCCCGGATTTTCAGAAAACTTTTTAAAGAAATCGTTAACAGTTGCTACATATTAAACTTTTTTTCTACTAAGTAAACTTCCTTTTTCTAGTTCTTTGGGTAAGTTTAAAGTCAAAAGGTTGAATAAGTAAAGTTGTTTAGCGTAACGAAATACACTTACAGTAAAAATTTCATGACATTTGGACAACTTTTTATTAGTACGTTTTTCAATTTTCGAAAAATTTAACAATCTGAAAATAAGCTACCCTATGATTTTTGTGTAACTTTTTGGCCAAAAAGGGTAGCTTATTTTCGGACAAATACGGTAAATTTATCAAGTAAATCGATTAAAATTGTATAAATAACCTTATTCAGCAGATCAAAATACACTTATCATAAAATTTTCATAAATATTGGAGAATTTTTTATTAATTGTGACAGATTAAAATGAAATCGGATTAAAATGAAATTTTTTTATTTTTTAAGCAAAATTTTAAAATTTTTTAGGGGACATTTTTGGAGATTTTTTTAGCATTAGGGTTAGGGTTTAGGGTTAGGGTTATTAATAAACGAGTATATGTAGGTTTTATAAGCTTTAAAGGTGAGCAAGAGAGGTCACCAGTTTCATTTTAATCTGATTTCATTTTAATCTGCCATATTAATTGACTTTTGATTTTTACGTTTGATAGAAAAATTAAAATTTTTTAAAAAATTATATTCGCCCCACAATTGACAAACGATGCTACATAGTAAAGTCTAAATTTTCTAAGCAAATCGATTAAAATCATTTAAGTAACCTTATTCAGCAAATCAAAATATACTTACTATAAAATTTCATAAGTATTAGAGAATTTTTTACTAATTGACTTTTGATTTTGATTTTTACGTTCGATGGAAAAATTAAAATTTTTTAAAAAAATATATTTGCTCCACAATTAACAAATGTTGCTACATAATAAAGTCTAAATTTAACTAAGCAAATCGATTAAAATCGCTTAAGCAACCTTATTCAGCAGGTCAAAATACACTTACTACAAAATTTTCATAAGTATTAAAGAACATTTTATTAATTGACTTTTGATTTGTACGTTCGATAGAAAAATTAAAATTTTTTAATAAATATTTACTTCAATATTATTGGCTATTTAGACTATATATATATATAGGATATGATAAATGGGGGACCCTAGGAAATTACGTGATTTACTGCACTTTTCTAAAAAAAAAAATTTTTTAAAAAAATTTTTTTAAAAAAATTTTTTTTTGATTTTTTTGAGAAAAATTTTTTTTGAGAAAAATTTTTTTAAAAAAATGTTGTTATATTTGATAATTGGTTAAAATTTATTAAATATTAAAGCTTATATATAAAATATGGTTAATTAGCTCTGATAAAAAGTGGATAGAAATTTTAAAAAGTTTATATTAAAGCTAATATAACCTTTATATGTATTGCTCGGGGTCCTCCTAAAATAAGCTACCCCTCTGATTTTTTTTAAAAATCTTAAAAAATTCGTTAGCAGTTGCTACATATAAAACTTTTTTTTCTACTAAGTAAACTTCAAAAAGCGATTAATTAAAGTTGTTCAGCGCATCAAAATACATCTACAGTAAAAATTTGGTGTTATTTGAATAACTTTTTATTAGTACGTTTTTCAATTTTTTCAAAAAATGCTATATTTCGAAAAGAAAAATACTTAAAATAACCGGTGGTGATCATCACCAGTTACACAGACCAGATATAAATAAGATCTGTATTATTTTTTTTTTGCTTTTTCTGTTGTTTTTTTTGTTTTAATTTGTACAGTACTAACGCTCTTTCTTTTTTTCTTCAGTAATAGTTTATACTTTCGTTCGGTACTTCTGTATTTTCTTTCGTCGTTGGTGTCGTCGAGTTCGGTGCTTCTTTCTTCATCGTTGTCGTCAAATTCGGTGCTTCTTTTTTCACCGTTGTGTCGGTGCTTCTTACCTTGTCGCTGGTATCATCGAGTTCGGAGATTCTTCTTTGGTTCTTCTTTGTCGCTGATGTCATCGAATTGGTGACTTTTGCTGGTGTCGGAGATTTTGGTGGTGGGTCTTCGTTGCTGGTGTCGTGACTTCAGTGTTTATTCTTTCATTGATTTTGTCATCGAGTTTGCGGTTCTTATTTCGTTGCTAGAGTTTTTGAATTTGGTGATTCTTCTTTCATCGCCGATGTCATCGAATTCGGTAGTTCTTCCTCTTGTTTCATTAATAGCGTCATTGACAGTAACTTTTCTCCGAAATTAGTCTTGTTTTATATGATTTGACACGTTTTGGCATTAGACTAGTATGGGTGGTGTAGATGTGTAGACTTTATATAAATAAAATTTGTTACATTTCAAAGATGTCCGTTACATGAGGGTTTTTGGTTAATGTTAGCACCTAATAGTTAGGGTTAGAGTGAGCGTGAATATGTTTTTTTATTAGAATGGGTGTTTTATATTTTTTATCTTTATTTGGTTAATGTTAGCTCCTATTAGTTAGGGTTAGGGTGAGCGCGAATATGTTTTTTTGTTAGGATGGGTGTTTTATATTTTTTATCTTTTTATTTTTTATTAATTTATTAATAAATAAAAATTATAAAAAGTAAATAAATTAAAAATTTTATTGGTTGACAATTGTCACGTGATACCGGTGATGATTACCTCTGGTTATAGTTATAAATATCCTTTAGAAAATAAGCTACTTTACGATTTTTCATGTAATTTTTTGCCCAAAAAAGTTAGCTTAATTTCGGACACCTACAGTAACTATAGTTTTTTGGCATGATATAAATTGCATTGTGATCTGTGTGATCATGATTTTATTATTACATATGACAAATAACAGGAAGTATTTTGTGTAGAATTTGCTCTGGGNTTGTGATCTGTGTGATCATGATTTTATTATTACATATGACAAATAACAGGAAGTATTTTGTGTAGAATTTGCTCTGGGTCCCACAGGGGTCCAGACATCGACTGGTCAAATTCTATGCAAAATATGGGGTCTGTTCCTTGAAATCAAGTTTTGATCATATGATTTACTATGTCCCGTAAGGTCATTTTCAAGGAACAGACCCCATATGTTAGTTATTGGTGCAAAGTGTTTAATAACAATATTATCTAGCATCCTATGGTGATTAGAAATTAAATTTAATAAATGATAATAAATTAAGCTTTAAATTAAATTACGTACAACTTTTTTAACAACAATAAAGTTACCGATACTTTAATAAAAAGAAAATTTGGGTATATTACCTATAGTCCTTGGTTACTATCTTGAAAGGGAGCTTTTGGGCGAAGTTTTTTTGTGTCTTATGATATAGACAAATCCAAGGAACCAGAGAAACAGAAACCCATTTGGCAAGTCCCGAGTAAGGAGGTAGCAAAGATTTTTGACGGTGCTACCAAAACCAGAATATTGAACCGGAGCCGATGAACCAGACGTCAACTTAAGGAACAAGGTCTACAAATCTGGCTGCCAGATCAGGTACCGGAAGAAAAGGATCTATGTTATAAAAGTAGGTACTAGAGGAAGAAAAACCATAATGGTACCTAATGCTAGGTAGATTGACCCTTCTGGGCAACTGAATTGGAAGTCTGGAAAGTATTGGTGAAAGATTAGTAGGAAAATGATAGTAGGTACCGGGGTTGGAGCGAACCTTACATGGGCAAAAATAGGTAGCAGTAGCGATTAGGATACTCCTTGACTGCAAGTTGTTTGTCTCGGTGAATGTGTAAGTTACCAAAGTATAGGTAATACCTGTGTGAACTAGAAATGCTTTACCAAGTGTTCTGCGAGAATAAAGTAGTTATAAGGAAATGTTTTTAGTATCTGGAACTGACCTTGACTGACTAATGTATCGAAGGGCTGTACTGGTAATACAAGTAGAATTGGCAGGAAGAACTTGAACCAGAGGGTTTAATTAGACAATCACCTAGTTGGGTTGCAGATATGGCAACTAGTATAGAACCATCAGGCAAACTACTTCAATTAGACAACCAAAAGTTGTATGTGTGACTAGTTGTATTCTCATTCATGTAACAAATATCAGGTGCCCAAAAAGGTGCCCTTAATTCACAAGCTTGATTAAATAAACTCATTACCCAGAGCAGGAGCTTTAATATAAAAAAATAAAAATTAAAAAAATAAAAAGAAAATTTTGACATAATTTAGATTTTATATAAAGGGAATATGTTTTTCATGCACCCACATGGTTGTGCATCCATTAGCATCCTTATATGATTAGCTGATCTTGCACTTCCCCAGGTGGTTAGATCGACAGTTACAGAATCAGATCTAGATTTAGTTTGATCTAGATCTGCTTTGTTTGTTTTTTTTTTTTGCTTTGCAAGATAAGTTTTTTTTTTGGTTTTCTTTTTTTGTGGTTTTGTCGGTTGATTTTTTTCTTTTCTTTTCCAGGCTTTCGTCGTTTGGTGCCGCTATTTGTAGTTTTTTTAGCGCTGTCGTTTGTAGAGGTTCTAAGCTTTTAGTATTGGTAGTAAGTAAACTTTCTTTTGATTATTTGACATTTTTAGTAAAGCCCTGTAGGCTTACTAAGCTTTCGGAATTGGTTGGTGAACTTTCTCATGGATCTTTCGACAATTGTTGGTAAACTTTTTTGTGGATTTTTCGGCGTTTTTGAAGAATTTTTTTGTGGACTTTCCTCTTATCTTTCGGTGTTTTTGGTGAACTTTCTTATGGACTTCAGCCATTTAGCTAGTGAACTTTCTTGTGGATTTTCCTCTGGTTTTTCAGATGAAATCAGAGGAAGGTTTACAAGAAAGTTCATTAACAACTTTTTTGTGGACTTCTTTCCGGTATTTCACTATTTTTTGGAGTGAACTTCTCTCTGGTTTTTCGGTATTTTTTTTGAACAATTTTCTTGTAGATTTGCCTCTGGTTTTTCTTTATTTTTTTTTTTGAAGAATTTTTTTCTTGTGCTTTTTGGCAAATTTCTTGTGGACTTTTTCTGGTCTTTTGGTGCTTGTTTTTTGAAGAGTTTTTTTGTGAACTTCTCGCATTTTTTTTTGAAAAATTTTTTTGTAGATGTTCCTCTAGTATTTTAGCGAATTTTCTTGTAAATGTTTCTCTGGTCTTTTGGTAAATTTCTTGTGGACTTTCTCTGGTTTTTTAGTGTTAGTCTTTCGGGGCTTTTTTTTAAGAATTTTTTTGTGGATTTTCTTTTAGTATTTTGTGAATATCTTATGGCTTTTGGCATTTTTTTTGGAGAAAAAAATTTTCTTGTGGACTTTTCTCCAGTAATTTGGCAAACTTTTTGTGAACTTCCTCTAGGTTTTTGGCGTTTTTTTTTAGAGAATTTTCTTGTGGACTTTTCCTAGTATTCAGAAACTTTCTGTGGACTTTCTCTAGTTTTCTTTTTTTTGGAGAATTTTTTGTGAACTTTTCTTTGGTATTTTAGCAAATTTCTTGTGGGCTCCCTCCAGACATCAAATGTTTTTTTTCTTGTGGGCTTCTTCTGGTATTTCACGAATTTCTTGTAGACTTCCTTTGGTTTTTCGGCCTTAGTTTTTTGTGGCTTTTTGAAGAATTTTTTTGTGGACTTTCTTCTGGTATTTCGTGACTTTCTTGTGGACTTCTGCTGGACTTTTGGCATTTTTTTTAGAGATTTTCTTGTGGGCTTTTCTTCGGTATTTCACGAATTCTTGTGGCTTTTGGTGTTTTTTTTTGGAGAATTTTTTTGTGGACTTTCCTTCGATATTTTGGTAAATTTCTTGTGAACTTCCTCTGAATTTTGGTGATTATTTTTAAAAAATTTTCTTGTGAACTTTTCTTGGTATTTGGCAAACTTTCTGTGGACTTTCTCTGGTCTTCTGGCATTTTTTTTGGAGAATTTCTTATGGACTTCTCTTCAGTATTTAAGCAAATTTCTTGGGCTCCCTCTAGACTTTAAGCATTTTTTTTTTGGAGAATTTTCTTGTGGGCTTTCCTCTGGTATTTTGCGAATTTCTCATGGACTTCCTCTGGTTTTTCGGCGTTAGTCTTTTGGGGCTTTTTAAAGATTTAGTTCTGGGGTTTCTTTTTTTTTTTTATGGTCTTGATAGTAATTATGTTGTAACAATAATGTAAAGAATATGTAAATACTATAAATTAAAAATTTTAATAAAAAATATTGCTATATAGTATGTTGAACATGGGACGTAAAGTGCAATTAGTGATGCTTGATGAAACCTAACAAAATCACAAGTTTTGTCATGTTTCATCAATGACAAAACTTGACAAAACTTATTGTTTTGTCAAAGTTTCATCAATGATGAAACTTGACAAAACTTATGGTTTTGTCAAGTTTCATCAATAACAAAACTTAACAAAACTTATGGTTTTGTCAAGTTTCGTCAATGACAAAACTTAACGAAACTTGTAGTTTCATCAGGTTCTGTCATTTTGTCAGATGGTTAATAGGTCAACAGGTCAATTGGTTAACAGGTCGAAGATTGAATGCCCATTTTGTTGATCACATGAACGATTTTTATTGGCTAATTCAGGGGGTGCATAACCGTGTGAGTGCGTAAAAAACTTAAACTCTTATATAAGTACTATATTCATTTATGTTTATTTTGCTCTTTTGCTTTTTTTCTTTTTTTTCTATACAAACTCATTATATAAAAAAAATTGCAAAAGTTACAAATAAAAAAATATTTATTATAAACCTACAATCAAAAAAATAAATAAAATAATTAACAGTGTAATCCCTAAAAATACTTGCAAAGCAACTGCTAAGTGGGTTGGAATCTTAGAAGCTTGGTGTTCAGAAGTCGGATATAACTATGGTATCAAATCTATTAAGAATAAAGACCAGCTCAAATATGAAATAACCAAATTTATTTTTGATATTCATAAAGTCTGTAATTAAGAAGAATATTCATATTCTTTACTAAAACACCCTAATGCAATAGCAAAATATAATAGGTAATAGGAAAGAGTTTGCTAATTTATAGAATACTTGAATAAAAAATTGAAACAGCTAAAAAAAAATAGTATTGTGTTACAATACTATGACCACCTGACCACTACCTGACCAATAAAGAATTAAAACTTATTTTTTAATATAATGCAGTTTTAATGACACATCACAAGGGTTACTTTATAAAATTTTATGTAGTGTTGTCTTTTATTTCAACTCTATAGCAGTGAACACTACAAAATAACTATGTCACAATTTACTTTTATATCCAATAGTAGTATCCACTTTGCAAAAAATTATCAAAAGAATAACCAAAATGAAATCAATGAAAATTTTTTGATGCTTATATTATTTCTGTGCCTCCAGATCCTAAAGATAGTCAAGAACCTGTTTACGATTTCAAGCCCTATTTTTCTAAAAGACAAACTACTTATAATTGCACATCGCTTTACTTACAAATTAATAAGAAAGCAAAAGGTATTATATATTATAATAATATTTTTTTAATTTATTTATTTATTTTTATTAATTAATTATATTTAGATCTTCAAACAGACCAGTGGTATAACAATATACAATTTGGTGAAAAGTTTGTTGAAATAGAAGCACTTTTTATTATTTGACTTTTAATTTTATATTCAATGAATATATTTTGTTAATAAAATTTTAATCTTTATGTTAAATGTAAAAATTAAAAGTTAATTAATTAAAAGTTATCCAATTTTGTTATAAATTTCAAAATATATTTATTTTATTCTCCTAAATAAGATTACTTAAGCGGTTTTAATCAATTTGCTTAATAAAGTCGAATGCTTCTAAAAACTATTTGTACTACTGTTGGTATTAATGTAAAGGATTGTAATATCATTAACTATTTTGGTAGATCTTTGTCTATTACATTTTTATTTCAGAAGGGAGTTCCTGTGGTTACAACTATGGTATTAACTGGGCATAAAAGTGAATCATCATATTACATTTATGCCTACCCATCTGAAAAACAAAAAGAAAATGCACTTTCACTACTAATTAACAATATTGGAATATAGCCATCTTCAAGTAATTCAAATAATTTAAAAACTTCAAATAACTCAGAAGTCTCAAATGAATTGGAAGCCTCAAGTAAATCATAAGTCTTAAATGAATCGGAAGCCTCAAATGAATTAGAAGTCTCAAATGATACAGAAGTTTCAAACAAATTTAGGCCTTTATATTAAAAAAAATATATATAAATATTTTTTTATTACTATTATTATTTTAATAGTCATTTATTTAGTTGTTTGTTTTTTTAGAAATCAAAAGCAAAACGAAGTTCAAGTTGTCCTGTCTACTTTACAATATCAATAGTTTTAATATCCAAGTCTTTCGTTTTTAAACCATTTCGTGCACCTTTCAAGATTTATCCAAAGTAAGCTCAAATGCATTTAAAAAAAATTTTATAATTGGTGGTCAACAAGTTCTTCGTAAAACTTCCAAAATAAATAATTCTGAAGAGCAAGAAACAATCAGTAAAACTACGATCATTAAAAATTACTATATTATAGCTGAAAATGTTACTATCAACTAGAGATATGTATTCAAATTGATGTAAATTCAATGATTTTATTATTGAATTAAATTAGCGATTATACAATTTTAAAGGCTTTCAGGCTTAATACAGCAATTTAATATTTGTTTTTAATAAAAAAAATAAATTGTAAATTATGTAACTGAATTAGATTTAGTAAAAATAAATGCCAAATAACTCTGGTTATTTGGTAAGCCCGATCATAGTAGGATGCTAGATAAATATTATTATTTGAATAAATATTATTATTTGATAATTATAGTTATTCGAATTATTTAGTAAATTTAGTCATTTGGCAAAGATTCAAATAGCTATATGCCAATTCTAATTATTCGAATATTATTTGAATAAAGAATTCGTAAGCTCTAGTTGATTTTGAAGATCATCTCATTATATTAAAGCAACACTTTTCCAAGAATGTATCAATGTCATGAATACAAATTCAGCAAAAATAAAACAAAAAAAATTCCAAAGTTCAAGCTTTATTTATATACTATCAAAGTAATTTGGTAAACTGAGTATCTTTTTAAATAAGATCTGGGATTATATGTTTTTATTGTAATGAGCTTAGGCTTTGAGTTGTTAAATTTCATAGTAATGTATTTATTAATAATAATATATACAATTTAATTTTATCAGTATTGAATATTTAGTTGTTACAGTAATTAGTTTTGTATAAAAATATTGAGCCAATTGCCGTTATCGGATAACAGGATATCGGATACGAATTAAGGAACGGACCCGGTGGATCGATTTTTAACCGACTATGGCAGGATATCGGTTTTGACAGAATCGGTTTGGGAAGGGCCGACAGTAGATTATTTTTTCTAATTCTAAAAAACAAATATCGGTTTAACCATATTAGGATATAGGTTCAAAATTTAGAGCAGGGACGATTTTATGCTGCTGATTATGCAACAAAAGTAAATTTTGGATATTTTTCATAATTACATGCGTATTCTGCAAAGCCACCTTTCAGAGACCCGTTAAAGCATTATATTCTTGATATCTATATAAGCTGCTATATCAAAAATGTAACAATTACTGCATCAAAAAAGTAGTTCTAACGCACTCGTTCCATTAATGTGATTTTCTATACGAAAAATTTCGTATCAATACTTAAAGCCAACCTTGCAATCATGCGACAATTACTTAATAGCAACGTATTTTTATCTGTTATTATTAAGTTGCATAAAATCAAATCTAGTTAGTGATGTCCAAAAAATTTTGCAGGCACGTGACTTTTTTGTGTCGCAAACCAATTGAATTTTAGGAACAGGTGTAACGTAAAAATCGCGCTTTTTATGATTTTTCATAAAAAATCACTAATAACTTTAAAGTTCGTCTATGAAATCGTCTACTGCGCATTAACAAAAAAAATTCCTTGCAAAATTTTGGTATGGGTTGCATTCTAACCAAGCGTCTAACCCAAACCCTAACCACTCGACTTATTACTTTAATTCTTTGTTTGTTTTGATTGTTTCGATTTTCACGTTACACCTGATCTCAAAATTTGATTGGTT
Source organism: Gigaspora rosea (assembly GCA_003550325.1). Taxonomy (NCBI): domain Eukaryota; kingdom Fungi; phylum Glomeromycota; class Glomeromycetes; order Diversisporales; family Gigasporaceae; genus Gigaspora; species Gigaspora rosea. The sequence continues at coordinate 15,505 of QKWP01003281.1, read as the reverse complement.
TGTGGCACAAAAAATCACGTGCCTGCAAAATTTTTTGGATTACTAAATCAAATCAGAGTGACGTTTATTGAAATTCGATGCAAAATTATCAGCCTATCAGATCACTAGAGATGAAATCCCGGTCGTTCTAAAATTTGTGAAAACTTAAAAAGGCAAGGAAAATTACTGTTTGTCTTGATTTTATTTTTATTCACTTCACAATTATTTTCAAGTTAAAATAAAGGACTACAAGTTTATAGAAGTCAATAGTCGAAACTTGTATCGTGCCTTATAATTATGGTTGTTAAAAGTCTTAGCGCAATGACTGGAGTACCTGAACCGGTCCTTCGTTTACTTTTCACAATTTTATTATCTTATCCGCTTGCTCTCTTTTACCGTTTTACATTTCTTCGTCCTTTGAAAACCATATGGGCACCTTTCCTTCGCAACCTTTATGTTGTTGTCACTGGTCTCGCGCTTACTTATTATCATAACGGTTCTGATATCAAACACTCTCTAATTGCTACCATAGTTACATGGATCTTTTGTTGGATCGGGGATATTGTCGGGAATCGGACTCTTTCCGCTATTTCCGCCTTCCTTTTTAACATTATCTATCTTACCGTGGGTTATTACAAAGTTCAAACTGGCGATTATGGTATCAATTGGACTATGACTCAATGTGTTCTTTGTTTAAGAATGATTGGGTTCGCTATGGATTTTATGGATGGTGAAAAATTAAAAAAATCTAAACTGTCTATGGCGAGCATCCATGCAAAAAATTCTATTCCATCCAGTCCACAAAAAGTTGGAATTTCAACTACACGGCCCCAAAAACAACCAATATCATTCGAAAAAAATATCCAATTACTAGATCTACCACCGTTAATTGAAACAATTGGTTATGCTCATTTTTTTGGTTCATTTCTCATCGGCCCTCAATTCTCTTTCCACCTTTATAGAAAATTCCTTACTATGTCATTGTTTCCGGATGCCACAAGAATACCTTCTGGATCTTACAAAGCCGCTATGAAAAGCCTCTTGCTTGGTGCGTTATATCTAGGTGTATACGAAATTGCCTCCGGTTATTTCCCGGCTTCCTATTTGATTACAGCTGACTTTGCTTCCAAACCATTTATTAATCGATTAATGATAATGTGGTGCGTTGGAAAATTTTCTCTCACAAAGGTATTTTTTTCTTTTTAATTCTTTTCTAAAATCACGATAATCAAATTTCAGACACTTAATTTTAGGGAATTGATATTTCCACACTCTCCTTTGATATTGTCATACCTTATATAATTCGCGTAGACAATTTGATTAAATTAACTTTTGAGTGAAAATACGCCAATAACCATCTTCCGGTAACAAAATTCGATGACAACTTTTTTATTTGAATTCTACATGTTTTACACGTTTGCAGTATTCAAATAAAAATTTTATCGAATTTAGTTAGGTGATGGTGATTTTCGAAAATCTTTTGATTAAAAAGTTTTGAAAAGATCAAAACAGAAGCTGTGACAAAAAAAAACAATAATAATAATAATATTAACAACAACCAAACCAAATTCGATGAAAATTTTTATTTGAATTATAACCGCTCGCGGAATTTAAATAAGAAATTTCAATTGGTCGGTTATTAAAACAACCAATAATAATGCAATTAAAATGTTCTACATAAATTAGAGGGGTGTGGCAATATCAAAAAGGGTATGAAAAATATCAATTCCTAATTTTAATGCCCGAAAAATTTTGTTTGACAATACTAGTATCTTGGAATATGGACATTAGCTGAAGGAGCATCTATGCTGTCTGGTATTTCTTTCAACGGTTATGACGATCACGGTAATGCCGAGTGGAATGGCTTAGCAAATGTTGATCGGGTGAATTTTAGTATTTTATTTAAAGATATACGTACAGTACTCAATACTATAATGTTTTTAACACTCTTTTTACGTTTTCTGTTTAGTGGAGATTTGAATTTGCTACTTCCCTTGCAGATATTGTTGGCTCTTTTAATACAAACACGAACTTGTGGGTCAAGACATACGTCTTTAAACGGCTTGCGTTTCTTGGGAACAAGGAATTATCTTCCATTATATCATTACTATTTCTTGCTCTTTGGCATGGTGTATATTTTGGATATTATTTTTGCTTTAGTTTAGAATTTTTCGATGTAGAGATCGAAAGACGATGGTCAAAAAGGGTTGAAAGTTACACGAAACCGTTATATCTTCCCCAAAACAAACATAATCCTTCAATTCAATTTTGGAGACGGATACATCAACTAGTTGGTTGGCTTGGACAGACATGTGCATTGCATTATGCGGTGGTTTCTTTTGTATTAATGAAATGGGAATATATTAGGATTGTTTACAATTCCGTACATTGGATCGGCCATATTATTGTTTTTAGTTTGTTATTACTCGATTTTATTCTACCAAAACATAAAAAAACATCAGAGGTGAATAGCAAAATGATTAATGGGGATAGCAAAATGGTTAATGGGGATAACAAAATGATTAATGGGGATATTCGAAATAGCTCCAAGAAAATTAATTAGTAAAAAGAATCTTTATTAGCAATTAAATATCGTGCTACTTGAATAATTTATTACGTTAAATAGCAGTATAATATAGTGGATGTCGATTTATAACAATATAATAAATTTCTATAACACTTTTTCTTTTATAGTAAATACAATATTACAGTATATATTAAATATGTTTAATATATATCTTGGTGCTAAAAACTTTAATACATTTTGAATTAATATTTACAAGAAATATTATATACGTATAACAAGAGTAAAACTAATTATATTGTAATATAATATACAGGGTTTTAATATCTTGATTTAACATATAAGAGGTTAAGAAATGTGTTTAATAAGAAAGATTTATAAACTAATATACTGTATATATTATGTAAGGCCATACAAACTTAAAACTTGACCATATGTACTATCCGGGTGGATGTCTATAAAAACATTTTATACGTTTTTAACATATAAAATAGTGAAAATAAAATTAAAAGCCTGGTTGCCGGGTTAAGATAATAGTTTAACTTAAAAAAAGACAGATAATATTTATATTTTTAAAAATACAATAATATTGTGTGATTTAATATATACTACAGTAGTGTGTTTTTTATATATTATATATATAATTTTTAGATAAGAAATTTATAACTTTTGAGTTTAAAATTGATTTGTCCAAAGTTTTGAATTATATATAATAACTCGAATGAAATATTTCGAGTTTGGAATTTGAGATTTTTTTACTTGGAATCTGTTCTAGTTTGGATAAGATTTTTAGGATTTGTAGTTTTTCTATCAATTATACCTAGAGCTTGCATTTAGACAGATTAGATTATATAACTTATAAAATTCATTATGAAAAGAAAACTAAAAAAGGCTGACTTATATTTCAATAGAAAAATTACATGGCGATGCATTATTTTATTAGGAAATGTTACGACACACTGTGTTATCATTCTTTATTTTTTTAAATACGTATCTTTTCAATTTCAAATACACATCATATTATAAATTTTTTAATCTTTTTCAGATCGTAATCTCTCGAATTCCATCTTGATCTGTAACTTTAATCTTGAAGTCAGAGAGGTTGACGATAAATCGATTGTTTAGTTCATCTATGCATTTTTTGATTAGACCCTTTGCCTCATCAAGGGTAAGATTTGGATGGTGATATCTATCCAAAATCGATAAGCAATAATAAGCACCATATCCATGGGCAGCAAAGGGTACTTCGGCAGAAGAGCCAAGATAATCGATCCAGTACAAATGAGGACTGGATGTCGTTATATCGTATCCAGCAATGAGAAGGAAAACTTGATAAGGATGCTGGTCATAAATCATATAGTACATAAATTATTAATAATGCGATCAAAAAAAAAAAGCAGCCTATTTGAGTTTAAGTTTATTCGCGTCAATTTGACATAATCAAATAGCTAAATTTTTTAATTCTTTGGCCACATTTTTGACCGGAAAAAATGATAGTATTGATTATTTATGTTAATTTTAAGGTACTCACCCGGCTTCTCAAACTTGTTGCCAATTCTTTTCTCGTGAAAGTTGCGGCAGCCTTTGGTGTTAATTCGATACCATTCCTAATTCCATATAGTCTAACGTTTCTCTGGATATATTCTGCAAAATTGACGGTATCCCCCGCTTCACCAGCGTACAACATAATATTATGTTTGTTAAGATCGCAGGACTTATCCTCATTAGACTTCATGACGGTGATGGATCGTGCTGCTGAAGTATCCGAAGCGGTAAGCACGAAGTCTTTTCCCGTTATGCCTATGAGGAATTCCATTTCTTGGTCTGGAGGTTAGATTTACGATACCAGGATGCAATGATTTTTAAGGTTCATCTAAATCAGCTGAATTAGGGTTGATACGTCACAATATGAGCATACTACCGTGCGTGTAGAGATTACACAAACATGAAGTATTTTAGCCCAATAAAAATACCAAATTAATATCACGTGTATTATAATGGAATTATTCTGTTAGTGCCGAATCTCTATTGTACCTTCCCAACCAAAGAGACACACCTCTACGTGGTGGTTGGGACGAGTAAGAGAATAATCTCTGAAACTAAGTGTCTCTAAAACTTTTATTAATTCGTTATTTGTATATTTGTTTAAAAGTTTTTATTACTGTATTTTCGATTTTATCTGATGGAATACTGTAATTAATTTAATAAAATTTAATAAAGTTGAATTTTATATGTTTGATAAAATTATCTAATGTGTTCATAAATGTAAACTTTTTTAAAACGTAGTTTGGTATATTTTCGGTAGTCATAATAACAATAAAACCACGTAATCACTTTTAAACGTATACTCTTGATCAAAAATTAATATTCGTTACATAATGTCTGATATAATGTGTTGTTATTAATTTTAAATTTATGAATGATATAAAAAAAAAATAAAAAGAATCCATTTTTCCAACGATCCTAATCCATTCAAATTAATAATATCAGTAGATTTTATCTAATAATTTAAGTCTTGTTCTGTAATATGACTCGAATGTATAAACAATTTTAAAACTACGTCGAGTTTACGAAAATTAAACATCGCAGAAAGTGACACCCGATTATTCAAAAAAAAAAATACAAATCGAGTGTTAATTTCTTTGAGGAAAGTACATACAGTATTTAGAAAAAAACATGAAAAATATCGCTCTAGACTGTAATCGTGACCAAAATCGTGATCTAAAATTTTATTTAAATTATGATCAATTATTTTTTTAAGTTACATGTACTGTACGTATATAAAAATATATCTATAAAAATTTTATAAAACTAAAAATATATTATCACTTTTGTAAACCCACTTAATATACTAAAATACATATAAAAACACCCATCACAAAGTATTTATCCCTTAAAACCATCCCTCGTAAAATTTTAATTCCATCGTTAAATTTATAATCATACCGATTAAATAAACCGAAATTAAATAATATCCCCAAGCGCGAGACATGCGATATTCATTCAAAGGTAGGTATATGAGAGCAGAAAATAATGTTATCAATAAGCTAATTGATGATACAATTAATGTTGGTTCAATTTGAATTTTATAAGGAATTCCAGTTTTGGCAGTTATATAAGTACCGCTCAAGCCAATGCCTAAAAGAATATCTATATTATATATAAATAGTAATGAGTTTAAATCACAAAAAAATGTCAAATCAAAAATTTTGTAAACAAGATATAAATGGGAACATACTCAGCATTGGACCACCAAAGCATGCACTCATAGCCATCATAGGTCTTCCCGTTTTTGCGATAGTGATATTGGCAACAAAATCACCAAGGCTACTACCCTTTAAATAAGGAATATATATATTAATTAAATATATGAAATGATTTAGAATAGACGACATTTCATGATGATTAATTTGTGAACAGTTCAACCAACCATCGCAAATATAGTTAGACCAAGAATAGCATCGCTTAATCCCATAATTAAACCCAGAGCCTNAAAAAAAAAAAAAAAAAAAAAAAAAAAAAAAAAAAAAATTAAAAGTTTGTACTTAAATACTTATACGTTTCTTACACATTTACACATGATATAGCACCTCACCTGTAACACGCCAACAACTTCGTTGGCTAAGAGATAAATCCACACAATTGCGACACCAAATCCAACAAAGCTTAGCAATGAAAAATACTTTGGAGGCTCATCATCGCTCGTATTAAAAAAGCAAAATATGGACAATGAGATACCAACAATAAATGCGTAAAGTATAGAAAAAGGTAGTTCATCACCTGCAATTTTAATGTCATGACAATGTTAGTCAAATATAATAATTACAGAATTAGCATAAACTCTTAAATCATAAAAAAAAAATTGATACAGACTGAATAAAACCATTGAGATGAAAATAGGAGCAAGAAAAAATTGAACTATAGTTAGCCAACGATTCCACCCGTTAAGGAACTCGTTCCCAGGTCCATCAACAATAACCGAATCACGATCATCAGTGATAATAATAGAAGGGGTATCGAAATTTCGTAATGGATTATTATTGTTATCATTTTTTTCTTGTAATGATACGTCATCTATTTCCACAACAGGAAGTGTAAGCTTTAGCACAAGTATCGTTGGAAAAGCCATCAAAGCGATGAGTTTTGTAACTAATGACTTTTCTGTGAACCCTGTGAGAGAAGGAAAAAGAGTGCATTGTATTTTTTCCCAAAAAGTTATTTGTGATGATGTCCGTAACGGCAATAACAATGGAGACGATAATGTTGTGGATATGGGAGAATGCATAGGTGACGAATGCATTGATGTATCGGGTGAATGGTGTTGGTTGGTTTCTGCTGATGATGTCGGTATTTGGGATGTTTCATGAAAAGGGGACACGTCTAACGGGGAAAAATTTAATGGAGAAGTACATATTTGGGCTGATGGTGATGGTGATAAAGACATTGATCTTCCATGAGAAAATTGCGGAATTGTCAAGAAAAGTGGTGTAGTAGGAACACTTGATGCATTTGGAGAAAGATATGTAGAAGAGTTATCTTGCGTTGGATTTGAAGATCCTTCAATATTTGTCCATGATCTCCTATATGAAGGCATTGTTCTATTTCGTTCTAATGATCTCGATGCCATACTAGTACCTACTTTAAGAGAATTAACCGCATCTCGAAACTAAAATTTTAAATTTTAGGCAAAAAAACAAAAAAATTATCACAAGGGATAATATCTATAACAACTAAAATACTACGGTATTAGACATGCAAATAAGGCTGTTAATGGATTATTACACTCTAGAGTATTCTAGGGGTATAAACCACTCCATACTCATGTGGCTTATATGATATGCCACTAAAGATTACTATAGAAGTTAAATAGAGTGATTTATACATCAGAACTACTATTGATACCACTCTGGATTAAAAATATCTAATTTTTGACCAAAATGTTGTATATCAAAGAAACCAATTTTTGATAAGATAATTAATATTATAGCATTAAAAGTTGCACTATATATCAAAATATAAACTATATTTTAAAATATACTGTAAAATAGTAACATGTTCCGGGTAAAACTTGAGTTGGTGCTAATAGTTACTCTGGCAGAGTATAATCCACGCCACTGGATCACTCAGGATCACTCATTTAACAACCCTACATGCAAAAAATAATAGCATAATAATTTGTGCGCATTATACCTCTATCGCTCTTAACAATGAAGGCCTACGATTGATCGTCATGGGCCTTGCAGAACTTGTAGAACTACTAAGTTGATGTTTAGATTGATCTATTACATCATTTGTGGATGTAAATGAGTTTGGTGACCGAGGTAGTCTTTCAAAGTGATCGTATGGTAATAAAGGAGGCAATGTTTTCGATGGAATCGTCCGATTTGCATAACTAGGGCTGCGTTCACCTTCTGGTAAAAGAAGCTCCACCTCATCATAAGATTCATAACCGTATGCGTCTCGATTTTCTGAGAGAACATTTAATTATAAACATATAGTTCAAAAAAAATCAAAATCATTTATCATATATAACTTTACCAAACTCTTCAGGCGTTTTAACGTCTTCATTTGTTATCATAGGGGGGGTTAGTTCAAATCTTTGTTTTTTTTTTTTTACAATCCAGTTTCCTAAAAGCACTACTATAGCATAGGTAACGTAGAATAATACCAAGGTTATGCTCTCCCACAAATAAATGTACCCATCTCCAATAATAGCAAGAGTAAATGTAATCGCCAAAGAAAAAAAAATCACGTCTCGAAGAAATGGGGCTTTTGTAACATAAAATGGAGTTATGACCGCCATAGAACCAGCGACTACAGAAGTTATGAAATTCGCGGCTCCAATAAGCTCACCGATAGCTAACGGACCAGATTCATGGGTCATTGCACTAAAAGTACTAAAAAGATCCGGTGATCCATTACCGAACGCCAAGAAAGTCACTCCAGCCTTTATAATTCATTAGGTGAAACAAATAGCGAATCATGCTTAATAATTTGAACTTAAAACTAATGGTAATATATTTTAATATTTACCACACTTTCGGAAAGTTTCAATTTGAATGCAATCGTACTTAGATTTGGGCAAAAAAAATCAGAAGCTGCGACACTAACGAAGCCGAACAAGAAAAGGAGCCACATAAACTGATAATTATTATGTATTATAATGAATAAATAAATAAATAAGTATGTTGATGGTCAAAAAGTAAATGAATTGATATCATATTCTTTTACCAGAATGGATACTGCAATCATGCTCCATTTTCGTGGAAAACAAAAATAATATTGAAGATAATTGATTATGCCGGATGAGTAATCTTGACAATGTAATTTGACAAATTCGCATTTATCTTCATGGTCATATATGCGATCGCACTGGATTATTTTAAAAATTTAGTTTCTTTAATAACATAATTCAAATCTATTGTAATTGTCTTGCGAAACGACAATTCGCATTGAATTATATCCATGAATTACGATTAAGACAGCCTAGCTATATCAATTAGAATACTATCACTAATATTAAATATACTAGTAATGAATCCCTTCAAAAAGAATTATTATAAAGTTCCTGCCTACCTCAGTAGCTAAAATTCTATAGTCGGGAATGCTGTCGTGAATAATGCTCGAATTCCCTTTGGAAATAAGTCTATTATCGTTTATTAAAAGTGTTTCTTTAATAAGTTTGTTTTTCACACGTTGCTTCCACAAGTAGCCAACACTGTTGAGAAAAAGAAATACACAAAGTAATAGCAAATAATTTTTGCGATTCATTGCAGCGGCGAGTTAACATTATCATCAAATAAATTCATCGTGATAGAAACCAGTAAATCAAAGAACAAGAATTCTAAATTGGTTCTAAATAGGTTAAGTCGATAATTTTGCGTTCGGTGGCTGAGGCTGAGTATCATGGTATAACACTTTATATATACTGTATATCGTTGTATTTTTTTTTCTTTTTGGTCAAAAAGGCTTTTTTAAGTGCAATGACATATTATACATAACAAAGAATTGAAAGCCTTTATATATACTGATCTTGTTTTAAAGGTATTAGACTTTTTGAATTATTTTTAATATAACGGGTGCAAATAACCTAGTTTAGAAAAAAAAAATTTTTTATACGTATTTAGTATGGCCAAATTTGAATTTGTATATAATGTAGCCAAATTTGTGTTAAGCAGGGACATAAAGTTTTGCGTAATTTTACGTAATTTTAGGGTAATATATGATATTGAGTCCGGGATTTTGCGAGTGCATTGCATAAAACGGTCATAGGCAGAAATTCGTTTATTGGTTAGAGATTTACCCGTGATCACTCATGATAATTAGCCAATCAAATTGCATAATTTTTAAAAATTTCATCGGTTTAATGCAAACTAACAAAAGAATTTATTACATATATTAGAGCAGTGTTGTTCACTGGAACGTTCAGTGCACTGAACTTAACTGGATGGAATTGGAAGCATAATAGACGAATGTCACTGGACCGTTCCAATGAAATTCCAGTGACTTTGAATCAACCACCCGTAGTAGCGAATATAAAATTTAAGCTCTATATCATCCAATAATATTACCAGGTCACAAACAGGGTTTACTAATAATTTCTTGTTATCATGAAGTTATTTTCATGTAAACATGTTTATTTAAATTAAAACTCAGCCGATAACTCTACGAATCAAATTGCCGCATAACACCAATACTGGAAAATTGTAATTTGGCCGCTCCGCGGCACGTGTTCATTCGCCAAATTACCGTTATTCGACATTTTTTGTGCGTTGCTATTATACTGTCGATGCCCATAATCTGTATATCATGCTAGATAACCTGAATAATCTGAGTAATCTGATTAATCTAGATGTTCTATAAAAATTGACCAATCTATTAAAATAAAATAATATCTAGACTATAGATGCTGGTGAAATTAAACCATTTCACCAGGTGAAATAGTGAAATAGTTTCACCAGAATTACACCAAATTTTATTTTGGTGAATTGGTGAAATTGGTGAAATTGGTGAATTGGTGAATTGGTGAAATTGGTGAAATTGTGAATTGGTGAATTGTTGAATTGGTGAAATGGTGAATTGAATTGGTGAAATGGTGAATTGAATTGGTGAAATGGTGAATTGAATTGGTGAAACGGTGAATTGGTGAAATGGTGAATTGGTGAATTGGTAAATTGGCGAAATGGTAAAATGGTGAATTTGTTCAGTCCTATAAGTTCTGATCTCAAAGTGTGCCTGTAAAAACATAAAATGTAAAAACTTAAACAAAAACCTAACCGAATTCCAGGCTGAAATAATTCCAGACTCTGGAAATTCACCATTTCACTATTTTTACCATTCCACCAATTCACCGATTCACTATTACACCAATTCACCAATTCACCAATTTACCAATTCACCAATTATACCAATTACACCAATTCACTCATCAGCGAATTATATAAATGTAATCTTACGTAAGTTATTACAGCCCAAAAACTTGCGCAAGAATTACGAATCGACACGAAATATTTCGCAATCTTCAATTATGGAATATTACGAAATACATACGTAAAAAATTATGCAATATTACATCGCAATAATTCAAAATAAATCACAACAATGCGCATTTAAATACCCCCTGATGAGGACTATCAATAAAAATAGTAATTGGTAATAATCAGTTAATTAATACTATTATTTTTAAACATTTTACAGATTTTTACAAGTTTTCGCAAGGTTTCGCATTTTAATATAAAATTTTTATATTTTTTTATTTATTATTATTATTATACATTTTAAATTAATTAAATATATTTTATTATATATTATTATACATTCTTTGCAAAAAAAAATGAAAAAAAAAGACAAAAAAAAATAAAACCAAAAAAACTGAACCCGAAAAAAAAATAATGAAAAAAACTAAACCAAAAAAATAGATATATTTTAAAATATATTCGCACTTCGTTGCATAATATTAGCTCTAAATACTTATTTCCTCACCCCGCAGTTAGCTATTATTTCTCTTCGTTTTAACTATTATATTCGCTTATATTTACTACTTTCTAAAAATAGTAGAAAAGTAAAAAAAAACAAAAAAACGAAACCGAAAAAATAATAATATTGTAAACTACTTTTGCTCTTCATTGAATAATATTAGCTCTACACACTTATATTCGCTTATATTTGCTATTTCCTAAAAATAGTAGAGAAGTAAAAAAAAAAAACAAAAAAAACGAAACTGAAAAAATAGTAATATTTTAAACTACTTTCGCACTTCATCACATAATACTAGCTCTACACACTTATTTTTCTTACCCACAGTTAGCTATTATTTCTATTCGCTCATATTTGCTACTTCCTAAAAATAGTAGAAAAGTAAAAAAAACTATTTCTTGGAAGTATAGGAGTTTTTGCAGATTGTCAGAGAATTTAGTATGTTCTTGCAAAGCGGCGGAGAAGTTAGAGTTGGTGTTCTTGTAAAGTGTTGAAAAGTCAGGTTGTTTCTTGCAAAGTTTTAAAGAAAGTCAGAAATAAATAAAATAAATAAAAGTAAAAACTAAGTAAAAAAAAAAACTGAAAAACAAAATATGTAAGCAAACACTTAAAAAAAAATAAACGAAGCCCCAAATCTCTATTTCTTTGAAGAGTTCAAATTCAGAAATTGTTAAAACCTAGTTGTGTTTTGTAAAGTGCTAGGTTAACTTGCGAAAACTTGCGAATACTTGTGCCTAACTAAATTATTTCTCTAAAAAAGATGTTCTCGCAAAGTACCGGAATAAAATAAATTAATAAAAAAAAACAAAAAAAACAAAAACAAAAAGTATCAAACAAGAAAATAAATAAGCGAAAACTTGTGAAAAACTTGTGTCTAACTAAATCATTTTTCTAAAAAAGCGTTCTTGAAGATTTAGAAGGGTTCTTGCAAAGTGTCAGAAGTTTAAGTTGGTTTGTGAAGTCAAATTGGTGTACTTGCAAAGTGTCGAAAAGTTGTTGGTTTTCTTGCAAAGAGCTTGTGTTCTTGTAAAGTGCCAAATAAAATGAATAAAAAAACAGAACGAAAACAAAAAACAAAATAAAAATAAAAAAAACAAAAAAAACAATGTATATAGAAGATCTAATTTATAAACAAAAGATCTAATCTGTGTAATACAAAATTTTAAATTAATTCGATACATCATATAAAATTTTGAAATATTTCGAAAATATAGTCCAATGAGCGCTTTGTTGCAAATTAATGCGATTTAATTTACTGTCTGTAAATATTTCATAATATTACTCTGTCTATTTCGAAACATTGCGAAATATCCTACGTAATATTTCGCAATATCTTATGTAATATGGGGTGTCGTAAGTTAAAAGGGCCCATTTTTACATATAGTTTATTTTGAGATAATTGAATTTAATCATTTGTTTTGATTTTCGGACTGATCCGGGATTAATCAAATGTCAAGATTTTGATTGGTTAAAGGTAACAGGTGACTATTGGGTAACCTCGTGATGTGCTTGCCCTACGCAGCCTCGTGTAATTTTTCCTTTACATTACCTTGATTTTTTATTATGCAAATTGACTTTCCTTTATAATTGAAAAATGTCAATCATGCCAAAATTTATATGAATCTAATAAAAACTCATTTTTCAAAAAATTGTAAAAATGGGCCCTTTTAACTTGGGACACCCATATTTCGTAATTTATTATTTTGCTAGTTTTCGAAATATGTTACTATATATTACGCTATTTTTACGGGTCATAAATTATTTTATAATATTATGCCCTATTAAATTTGCTAATAAAATAAAAGCATACCAAGGAAAAAAGTGTATAATAATCCCTTGTGCAAAGAAGGCTCCAATAAAAAATTTAAGCTTTCTTTGTTAATTTCCAAAATGAGCAAGTGGATATGATATGATTAGCAAAAAAGAACAATTTTAAGATTATGACAGATGAGAAAAACTAAACATTAACTTAAATATTGCAAAATAGTACAAGAAATTCAATTTCGATATGCCATGGCTGCCAATAGGGTATTTAGAAAATTGGTATGATGATATAAAAAAATGGTGGTGAATTGTTAACAAGAAAAGATCAAATGAAATAGAAAGGTGGAAAAGGAAAAAAATAGAGGATTGTATAGAGTGTAGATATAAGATAATAACCAATAATCAAGAAAAGATGTTGAATTTTTACTAAACTGACCTCAAAGTAAAGTAATAGTAGATAGACTCTTTAAAGAAGAAGGAACAACCAAGGTGTTAGTAACAAGTTCAAGTAAAGTCTTTGAGGAAACAAAAATGCATTATGAAAACCAAATAAAAGCAAGAAAACTAAAAAATTTTGGTAGAAGGTGCATATGGTCACAAATTTACGAACCAATGAATTGTATCCAGAGTACTTGGTTTCAGGATATTACTAACAAAAATTACAGAAGAAAAGTGGTACCTGGTTCTGCAAAGTCTTAAAACCAAAATGGCTCCCAGTATCTCAGATATTACTTATAGCTTGATTAAGAATACCAGCCCTTCTATTTAATGTATTTTCTATTAGTTTGCAAATTATTGCATTATAGAAGCGACAGTAGAAATGCACACAAATATACTCAATTCTGAAGAGTACAAGCTGGAATTATGAATTGGGAAATACTAGACCAATTGCTCGCTTAGAAACTTTCAGAAAATGTATAACAAAGATTTTGACAAATAGGATATCAGCGGTTCTAGTTAAATACCAAATTTTAAAAAGATAGAATTCGCTGGTTTGCCCAAAGCCTCAACTGAACATCTAGTATATATAGTTAATATAATAGCAAAAGATGCAAAAGAAAAGGATATAGAACTATAGCTAGTGCTACAGGACATGAAAAAGGCATTTGATTTGGTCTTGCTCAATATGTTAAGAAAAGTAATGGAAAGAATCAAAATACCAGACAAAGCAATAGGGTTAATTTTATCACTTCATATATCAAAAATTATAACAGCAGCTGGTCTTACAGAGCCAGTAGAAATGGTAGATGGAATTGAACAAGGAGAGGTTTTCTTTTTTTGCTTTGGTGCATTTTTATGATCCCCTTTTGGTAAGGGTTCAAGAGTCAGCTGAATTGAGTTATTATATTAGTACCCCAGAACCCAGGCTAGGGCCAAGGGATTATGTACAAAAAAAAGATATTAAAGTGGCTGTAATAGCTTATGCAGATGATACTACTTGGTTGGCGCCAAACAAGCAGGTCATAGAAAAAACGTTGTTGATAGCAAACGAGTTCTTTCAAATCAATGATATACAAATTAATGTCAAAAAGTCAAACCTGATTGTTTTCACTTTTGGTAGTGAATCTATTGCAAAGGAGAAACCGTATAGCATAACAAGATTGCTAAGTATTTGGTTAAACAGCAGATTGAATAAAAAACAATTGTTCTTAAAAGCCAAAGAAATAGAGCAACAAACAGTCCAAACATTAAGATAAAAAAGATTGACAGCCAGTCAATTGGCGTATATTAACAACATATGCATTATTCCTAAGCTATGTTATTTGCTTAAACTTTCAAGAATATCAAAAGTATTAATTAACAAAATTTATCAGCCGATTATTAGGTTAGCAAAAAACAAACTTGAGCTCCAGATTACCACACCTAATTATGTAATAACACATAGAAATATTGGAAACTTTCGAACTTTAAAGACTGAGCTACTAAATAAGCAAATTACTAGCATTCACAATTGATTAAATGATGAAAGTCAGATTAGTACAATTACAGAAATTAGAATTGAACAAGGTCACAAATTAGTTGGCTTGGTGGAGAACTTCAAACTCTATAATGTTGATAATCCAAGTCTTTTGGAAAAGTTATGGAAATTTAACCAAACTATGTTAATGTTATTAAGAGCAAAGAAATAAATGTCTTTATTAGAACGTCACAAGATAGCTAGAAGCTATATAGTACTGATATAGCAATCCGCAGTTTGTTTAGAAATAAAATAGTAATCAAATACACCAGAGTGCTGGCATCACTTGATTTGTTTTTCTTGGG
>QKWP01003280.1:0-11310 GCA_003550325.1 Gigaspora rosea | reverse complement strand
TTGGGTATTCCACGAGCCAATTTTCCTTTATATTTGATTAAGTTGATGCATCTTTTCGTCAAGTTAGTGAGTTGTGCTGGATTGAGGTAAGAGGCTTGGATTCTGTATTGGAATCGAGGTATAATGATGCTGTTAATTACATATACGGCTTGTTTTTCGGTGATTTTTGTGAATTGCAGTTTCTTTAAGTTAGGTTTAGTTTTTGCTATGATTAGTTTCTGGACAGTTTTGTGGTTATGTTCTAGGGAGAACTATGCTCCGAGATACTTAAGAGGTTCATTTTTTTTGTTTGCGTATATGGCTGTATTATCAAAAAGTATATGGGGTTATCGTCCATGGAATTCGTGATCATTGCTGATTTGAGTGGGTTGACTTTGATATTGTTCAATTTATAGAAAGATGAGGCAATCGATATGATGTGTTCTAGAGCATTTTTATTTGGGGTGATCCAGAGTGAGTCGTCCATATATGCCATTACTGATGTATGGATAAGACGTGGTGGGTTCGTTGGTATAGTTGCGGTATAGCCTTTGTGTTGGTTGTGTATTACTGTAATTAATAGGTCATAATATATTTTCCATAAGAGTGGAGAGAATGTTTCCCCTTGATCGATGCCGTCTCCCACTTCATAGGGTTGGGTGAAACCTAGACTTGTTATTACTCTGTTGGTCTGATTAGAGAGTAAGTATATAATTATTTCGATAATTTGTGTTGGGATTTTGATTCTAAGGAGTGCTTTTTCTAAGGTTTTAATGTGGACAGAGTCGAAGGCTTTCGACATGTCTTGGGATAATGCCTATAATTCTTTTTTGTTGGTGGTTGCGTCTTCGATAATGTGGGTTAGTCTAGAGATAGGTTGTAAGGTAAACTGTAGCAGGAATCCCGCAAAGTTAAATGGTGATAAGACTTGATTATGCATTAGTATTGTGGTTAATCTATTGTTGATGATTTTGGTAAGTATTTTCCGTGTGTGATCAATCAGTGTGATTGGTCTGGTTTCTGAAAGGTTGTAATTATATGTGGGTTTTTTAGCTATGGGCCATATATGTGCCCTGGTCCAGTGCTGGTGAACTTTATTTAGCCGTAAACAATCGTTGAGGATATTTTTTAGTCTGTCGATAGCAGATTGGGGTAGATGTTGAAGAGCTTCATTGGCGATGCCAGAAGGGCCCGTTGCTTTTCCGAGTAGAGCTAATTTGATCGTGTTAAGTAATTCTTCATTTCCTATAGGTTTTAGTAGTGGGTTATATATATTTGGATCAATTGTCTTAATAGGTTCATAGGCTTCTGCCCAATCTTCGTCTACTTCGTTGTTTGGTGGGTTATTTTTTGTCCATTGTTTATAGTGAGTATGGAAGTGTCTAAGTATTTCATCTTTGTCTGTGATGACCTCATCCGTTAGGATTATCTTGTCTGCCCGAATGGTATCTTTATGTCTCTTCAGAATGCTATCTAGCATTCTGCTAGAATTGTTACTAAAGTCTTGGTGTCTTCGCTTTACATAAAATTCGATCTGCTTGTATTGTTGTTGTCGAGTTTCTTGGTTGTGGGCAACCCATATTGTATGTTTATGCTGTTTTAATTTCGCAATTAAAGAGTTTAATTGCTCTGCCGTGTAGGGCTCCCTTAGTAGGGTGATATCTATTTCGGTTAATTTGGTAATTTTGTTTATTAATTGGTTCACTATGCTGACGGGGCCGTTATTATTAGTGGTTAGAATCTGAAGGCATTTCTTTGTGGATTTTAAGGCAGTGTGAAGATGGGTTGCTTTTAGTGATAATGCATAGAATTGTTTTGTGGTAGAATAGGTATAGGGTACATGTTTGTTGATGCCATGCTTGACTGTTGCTTCCCAGAAATTCTAGCTTATGTCTAGTTGTTCTTGGTCGTTGGATTGTACTGACAGAGCGCTCTTGGTGAAGGTGTTGGCCAATGTTGTTGTATATTCCTCCCAACTTTGTTGTGTCATTTTATTGTATTGGAATATTCTATGTTTGCTCTTTTTGTTCCTAGGGCTATGGAATGGTAAGATATTTAAATGCCATTTGGTTGTTATTATGTAGTGATCACTTCCTGTGATGTGTGTGGCATCCATAATGGTGGGGGTCGAGGTCCAGTATCATCTCATGATGACACCAGACGTCATCGATTTGGCTAATTGCATGTGGTCCAATCCAAGTTGGGGTAGTTATGTTGTGGAAGTCCAAGAGGCTAACTGCCTGTGCTGCATTTAGATTTCTAAATAAGGGGAAATTTTTTTCTCTATCCTGGTTGGCGTTGAAGTCTCCAAGGGTAATTGTATGCCAATTTTTTGTTTTGGCGTTGAGGTACCATTCAAACACTTGGTCCTGAGTTTTTCTACAAAGTTCACGATGGTTAGATGGGAGGTATACTGAGATTATTCTGGTTTTGTTTTTTCTAGGGAAGAAGAAGTCTATATAGATTGCGGTGCCTGGATATGTTTTGATATCATGGATGTATGGTTGTAAGTCCTTGTACACTATTAATGCGGTTCCTAGACTAGTCTCTCTTTGGTTGTTCTCATATGGTTGGAAGTTCGATGTGAAAAAGTGATATAATGGGTTGGTAAGTCCCATATCATTATTAGTAAGTTTGGTTTCAGTAATAGAAATTATATGTGCATTAGTTTCGGCACAGGTTTCTATCCATTCTTGAAGTTTGGTAGTTTGGTTTAGTCCTCTGACATTGTGTGTGATGATGTTGATTCCATTTTGTATACTTATATTGTGTTGGAATGAAGAGCCAGACGATTGTGTTTGATGCATGTAATCCGTGCGAAAAGGAGATTCTCTACTTGTATTAGTGTTTCCACTCATTGGGGAGGTGAGTAGTTGTCAAATATATCCCATGTGGGTTCTGGGAGGTAAGGAACTTCTATGAATGAAGTAGGAAAGCTGCGGAAGCGGAAGTGTTGGCAGAGAATTTCAATTGTAGGTATGATGTCATCGTAAGTTTTAATCGGGAGTTGTATGTGTTTGTAGCTCTCGATCTGGATGATCAAAGTAGTTGCTTGTGTGATATCTGAGGGAAGATTAGGTCTGTCCTCTGTGTTATTTATAATCTCAATCCAAGTTTCAGGTATGCGGTGGAAGTAATAGTGATTACGTAGTCATCTTGAGGTTTCAACTAGTAACCTGGGGGATCTAATTGGAACTGTAATGTTTATTTTTGTAACCAACAGGTGGTCGGTCGGTAATACCGGTAAGTCTGTGGGATTCGCGGTCATGTAATGAAGTGGCATTGGCCAACTAATTTTGTATCTCCCAATTATTTCTTTGATGAATTCTTTAGCCAGTGCGTCATCTTTAATTGGGAATGTATATTTTAGTTGCGTTTTGATTTGGTTCAGATCCGAAGGTAAGTTCAGTTTTTGTTTGAAAAAATCGTTGGGAATTCGCTTAAATGAGTAGTGCTCTCTCAAGAGCTTAACTATATTACGAAGTTCAGCTGTATCCTTGGGATCACAGGGAAATAGGTGTCTGACAGCTGAGTTGAGAGCTTGTGGGGTAACTGGTAGCTTTTCCTTCGCCGGTAGGAGTGAAAAGTAATTAGGAGGTATCCGGTCAAATTTATAGTAGGCCTTTAGAGTTTGTCTATATTCGCTTAGTTCTTTAAGTTTATCCTAGTCTGTGATGGGGAATAGGTCCTGGATAGCTGGGTGTAGGTCTCTTATATCGTCAGGTAATGGTTGAATGAGGGTGTCAAAGTAGGTGTCCGGTAGTTGGCTGAATTTAAAGACTTTCCGTAAGGCAGTTAGTATAGCTCTAGTATTTCTTCTGTCTGTCAGAGGGAGTGGGTGTGGTAGCACTGCCGCTATTTTAGGATCTATTTCATGTGGCTAGTCTGGGAGGGGGACAAGGATTTCCTCATGCACTGCGAATAAGCATGTATGAGTTTGTTCAAATGTGAGTTTCGGTGTAATTTTTGCTAAGTTGAAGCAGTAGTAAATATAACGAGTGCAGTTATGAGGTTTTATTATAAGAAAGTCGAGGTTGCATAAGAAATCAATGGCCAATTTGATTTTTAGTTTTTCATAAATTTGATTTCTATTTGTTGACAAATCTAACATCATTGTGGTGACGGAATTTCTCTAATACTAATTCATAGAGTGCTTCGAATTCTATTTGATGTTTCGGGGCAATGCTCTTGTCACAAGAGAATGATTTGAAGAATGCTGTGTCCAGGTATTGAATCTTTTGTGTAATTGCAGGTGGAATGTTGATTATAGTGGGCCTTGTTTGTAATTTATGCAGTAAAAAGTCTTGCAATTTATTCTGAGAGTCAAAGGCGTCAATAATCGATTCATAATGCCATGTGTTTGTATTGAGAATTAGTTGTCTATTATCTGCAACTATTTTTAGGGTGCCTGTTATCCAATCTGTTAGTGGTCTTCTGTTGGGCGCATGTGCTCAACTGTACAATTTTCTTGATACTGTATCTGCCTCAATAGTAGTATTTGATTCGATTTCCATAGCATCTAGTTGGCCGTCATTTGTCATCTGTTTACAATCAGGTTTGTGGTCGGTGCTAGTCCAGTACTCCTCGGAAGGGTCAGCCCAGGGGTTGGGACTAGTAACTAGTCCAGTAGGGTTAAGTTCTGTAGTAGTTTCCATCACATGATGTATGTTGTCTATATTCGGCGGTATGGGAACCAGTTCGGGTCCCAATATGATCATCGAATTTCTCACACTTGTTGTTGTTGTTATCGAATTTCCCACGCTTGTTGTTGTTGTTTGTTCCAATGATGTTATAGATTGATTTACTAGAGGTAAGCTAGATTCGCCACTTCTGGGGAATTTTTCAGATGACAAAGAGGGAAGTGGGTGATAATAGAAGAGGGCTGGTGGTGATTTTTTGTACATTTAGCGACATGTTCTTTTGGGGCAGTGATTGACTCAGCGACGCTAATTTGAATATCTTCTAGCGAGGTTTGTTGGAGGTCCTCCATTGGTAGCGGTAGTTGTTGGTTTGAGGACATAGTTGGGAGGAGGTTTGAAAACACAAGAGGTGTAAGGAATAGATTGTCTCCCTTCCTTTTAGTTATTTTGAACGAACAAACAAGAACCAAGTGTTTTAACAGGCACAGCTTAGGCCACGAGGCCTATAATTATAATATTATTTAGGTTTTTACAATATATTTGTTGTTTTTCTATAGCTCCAATTTTGGTTTAGTGATCTACAGAAGAGAGTTTATATAGATAATTAAAATATTATATGCTAATAATAAATAAAAAAAAATTTATAATTAAATTGCGAAAACTTGCAAAAACTTGCGAAAACCTGTAAAATGTTCAAAAAGCATGATTATATTAATATAATAATTATTAATTGATATAATATCAGATATATATCTATTAATATCGATATATATCGATTACTATTGATTACTATTATTATCAATAGTAATTGGCAGGGTGATGGGTATCGATATATATCTTACCGGTTAGTAATCGATATATATCTATATATAAAATTTGCTGATGTTTTCTTATAAAATTACTATATAACCAATAGTTTTTTGTAAATATCTTGCAATCCAGTGATCCAAATGATATGATTTTGATATCATTGGATTTGTTTCACTGAGGCAAATAGAATGGTATCTAAATCATCTAAATCAGAGTACTGTGTCACAAGATATTCAAGTTTTTGTAAAATTATATATATAAATATATAGATTTTGAAAAAATTTTTTATATAGTCAAAAGGGATCAAGCGCTACTATGTGGGGTACATAACATTATTTATGGATACCCCTAACTTGTACTATAGATTAACAAATATTTACAATTAAGAGGTATTTGTAAACTACTACTATTATCTACTTTTATATTTATAAAATTCATTTTGATTCCAATATCTATATTCAAATTTTTTTTAATTATTTTACTAGTTGGTTTAGTCAATTTTAATATTTTTATAATTTTTATTTTTTGGTAAGTCCTTTTTCTTTAGTATAATAGTTCTAGTAACCAAATTAGTGAATCTTTTTCTTCTAAGGATTTTATATATTTGGTTTTTAGTTCTATTTCTGAAGTTTTAATCTTTTGTAGTATTATTAAAATCTCTACTCCTCCTTATTTATAACTTGTTTAATATATTTTAATTTTTCTAGTTTTTTAAATTTGTTTGTATAATATTACACAACTATGTATCAAAGTTTTTATTCAAAAGTGTTATCAAGATTCTTATTCAAAAGTGTTATCAAGATTACAAATAATATACCAATTGATTAATAAAAAATTATTACTAGAATATATACTTATTTTTTTAAATTGTTACTAGTATGATTTAAACTCTAGACCTGTTTTTATTTTCAAATCAAATTTTTTTAGTAAAATATTTATTAATTATATCAATTATTTTATTTTATTTTTAGATTTTCAAAATTTTTTGTCCAATTTCTGAACTTATATAATTTATTTTAATATTAAATTAACTAATTATAAAATTTGTACAAAATAAGTTTTATATTTTATAAATTAAAATTTCTTAGACAAGAAGCCTAAGAAAACAAAGAATTGATACAAAAATTATTCCAACCAATTAATAGCAAAGAATCAGGCATTATTTATATGTTCAAAATTTTGACAAAAATTTAATAGCATAATTTGTTAGTTGTAGCCATGCATTAACGATTTTAGAAATTAAAGAAAAGTGGATAACAGTTTACTCTGTGATCAGTGTTGGAAATCTTATATTCTCATGTTCTCATGAGAACTTTACTTTTAATTTGAGAACATTTATAAAATTTAAGATGTTATCAATTAAATTTTTTTTGAGAACATTAAGTTTAAAAAATATGTTCTCTATATAAATATATAAAGTAATAAAAAAATTATTTTTATTAATATGAGGTTTTAAAATAATTAAGTTCATAAATATTTTCATTGTTAGTTAATTGAGATAAAGAACAATTTAGTTGTTCTCAAATCACAAAAAATGTTTGGATAATATAATTTACTAGTTTACAATTAGATTATATTTTATATTATTTTATTATTAATAATGCTTAAATATAGGTTTATATAATTTTGGGCACATGCATTGTAATTCACCCACCTGATAAATCAATCAGATCATAGGATCAGGTGTAATATGAAATTGAAAAAAAATAGTAATATTTTAAACAACTGCTTGTAGCTTATATTTTTCCTTATAAAATTACTCTTCATGCTATAACAAAAAAAATTTCTTGCAAAATTTTACTATTAATCTTTTATTTTTGCCCATGTATTGCTCTCACCTCACCTAACTCTAACAATCAAAAAGAACGGGTTATTTTGGTTGCTTTGATTTCACATTACACCAGATCTTATAGAGTGAGTTACAATGCACCAGTGCAAAATAATAAAATTCTTAAATAAATTAATTAAAAATAAAAATTAAAAAATAACTAAAAGAAGTATAAAAGTATAAGTGTAAAAGAGAGAATAAGAGAAAAAAAAATAAGTGTAAGAAAGAGAATAAGAGTAAAAAAGAGAGTAAGAAAAAGTAAGAGAAAGAAAAAAAAGAAAGAAAGAGAGAGAGAAAAAAAAGAGAGAGAAAGAAAAAGAGAGAGGAAGAGAGAAAAAAAGAAAGAGAGAGAAAAAAATTTTTTTTTTTTTTGCCACAAAAGAATCTTGGTAATCTTTGGGGATACCTATGTGCGAACTGGTATTATAGAAGCGACTGGGGCTTGTTTACGCGGGCTTGCTTTTCTAAAGCAATATCTTTTGCTATGGTAATTATAATTGCAAGACATGCTGGCGTGTCCTTTCGCTATAAGTTCAATATGGTATGAAAATAATCGTCAATGCACATAATCAATACTAGCATGTATTTGTCACTTGTACTAACGATTCTTAATTTAAATTTAGTAATTATTATAATACTTTATTCCTGTATTCATTAATTATATTAAACTACATATTCAAATTATATACTTTTTAAAGTCATCGTTATTACTGTTGTCATTGTTGGCTTTGTTGCGTTTCCACTTATATTGTTCTTAATTAGTTGGTTTATTATTGTTATTGGAGCTATAGATGGGCAAATACTGTATTTCGCGAAATAACGAGCATGGGCGTTATTTTGAAAATTGTGACCCCCTAAAATAGCATGTGAGGCTTCAAAATAACGTCCATGCGCGTCCCTAAACAACGTGCATCCCATATTTACAATGATGTAAGTACGACTTCTCTTTGCACAACTACTTATATATAAATGCACATGGTCGTTATTTGGAAGAATAGGTATATTAAAAAAAATCAATCCTTGTCTCGAAATAACGCCCATGCGCATACTCTAATTAACGCGCATATACCCAAAATAACGCGCAGGTGGGCGTTATTTTGCGAAAATACGGTGAGTCATTGCATTATGCACTAATGCGCATGATTGTATAATTGAAATTCACATGATTCGTTTGTTTATACTCAACATTTAAATTTGGGTGATTTTGATTAGACATAATATCGAAATCATAATATTTATAAACTTTCTCAAATCATCGCATATCCAATTTGATTTTTAGGGTCTTTTTTGATAAACTGTTACACAATCGTAAGAATAACAAACGAAACATTCAGTAAAATGTTTTTTTTTTAACCTCTCTATGAGATAATTAAAAAACAGCTACGTTAAGCAGTAAAAGAAAGCACTATTACTAGTTGTTGAAACGTTCGGTATTTTCGGATAGTGAACTATCAGTTCGTCATTGTTTTTGATCAGTTGTATAATGTGTAAGAAAAGAAAAACGGCATTTTTAACTTACTTCAATTAATTACACTTATTTATGGGTTCAAAGTAAGTTTAAAAGACCATTTTTGTAAAAACTCACTTCGTAATAAATTTTAACGAAAAATAATTTTCAATTGTAATTGGCTAATTTTGGGGTCGAACCAAATTCGTCGATGGTTACTACAGTCGTTGGCGTTACCTTATTGACGCCGACTTTATTATTGTTTATTATATTTATTTTTTTGGGCGGATATACTGTAGTTTCCGTCAAACCATAAAACCATATGATAATTATAATCACATTGTTTTAACCGTTTAATTTGGTTAAAATTATGTGGTGCTAATTATCACATTAGGGTGATTCAAAGTTAGCTTATTTCAAAAACAAGTAGGGGTTTAAAAAGTCCTATTTCTGGTTTGAAATTTTGAAATCAAATAATGAAATAGGTGTTATTCGGAGATGAAATTACCATCCTTAATATATAAATAAGCTTACAAATTAAAATAAATAATGTTTACGATGCACTGATTTCAAAAATAATTAATCACTAATTTAATTTGAAATAAGAAACTCTTAGCATTAGGTTTGAATCACCCTATTATTCGAACAGTCCCAAATTATGATACATTCATTGCTCGTCATAACGGTAGATATTATATAGATCTAGAGATGCATCTCTAGATCAATCTGCAACTCAGAAAGTGGAAGTTAGGGACGTTCTCAAGTATCCCCTAGATGCAATTTTATACGGTAGTAATCAAAATACTGCAAAAGTATTATGACGTAATTTTAGATATTCTCACAACATTATCGATAACAAATCAATAATAAGAATGGGTAAATTATTGAGATTTGTTTATGTATCACGCTTGTTGATACACAATTGCTACGATAGATCAAAATAAAATGAGAAGCCTCAATCGGTGCTTGAGTAACATTTATCGATTCCACATGGTTTATTAGATGTCAAAAATTTTGTGTATCGATAACTACTTTGCTGAAATCGAATAGCATTAAAATATTCTAGATCTGTGTAAATTGCAAATTTAGTTTCTTACTAGTACGATTAATAAGGTTTTAACGAGGTTTTTTGACGGAGTATGAAAATCAGTAATTTTTATACTCCGTCAAAAGGCCTCGTTAAAACCTTGTTAGTAATACTAGTAAAAAACTAAATTTGCGATTTGCTATGAAAATTTCCTCTTAAACATCCTATATTATTAATAATTTAGAATATTTTAGTAAGATCTAATAATAACGTTAAGGCACATGAGAATGATTTAATTGATAGATTTGATCTGATCATCTCGATCTGGTCAGTATCATTAAAAATTAGTGATTTCATTTGTGACCAATAGAAATTTCGGGAAAAATCATTGTGTTATAAATTTCGTTAGGCATTACAGAATTAGAACATTACCGGCAATGACCGAGAATTCAAAATGTTGTCTTTATTTTTATTAAAAATGAAAATTTGATATTTAAGTGACTTGTCTATCTCTAAATTCTTAATATATTTAATTCTATATATGATAATAAAGATTGTAAACCTACAAATAACGAATTATTGGATTTTTTTTTTTGTTTAAAAAAAAATTACAGAAACTTTACTGCTAGAATAGCAGGTTAGATTAACTTTTGTAGTTCTATGGCAGAATCATACGCATAATATTCTGATTCCATAATTTGCCGAGACTTTAAGTTATTAGTTAATTATTGTTTTTTTTTTTTTTTAGATAAATAGTTTTTTCGATCCATAAAAAAATAAAAAACATTAATTTGTACTAATAATGGCAGAACTGGACATATTAGATACACAGGGAGGAATCATGATAGATACTTCACAAAAAGGAGGAATCATGATAGATACCTCACAGAAAGAAGGACTCATGGTAACTATTAAAGAATGTGCTAGTGGGACTGTTGGTGGTATCGTGCAAGTGTTAGTTGGTCAAGTAGGTCATTTTAACTGATTCAGAATGCATTATTAATTAATTAATCATTTAAGTCATATTAACTCTTTTGTTTATACGAAAGCCATTAAATACTGTTAAAGTTGTGAGTAATCTTTCATAAAAAAAAAATCTAAAAATATGGTGCCGGAAGCTTTTACTCGACAATCACGGGAAACTTTTCGCTTGGTTGGCCAATAAAATTCATGTATTTGATATACTGCGCCAAAATATACTGTAGTATTTTTTTTAAAATGGTAAAGCATTTTACAAACAAATTTATTTAAAAATCTGACCGATAGCTTTTATGCATAGGATTGAGCTCTATATAGTTAACGGTCAGTTTTATAAAAAAAAAACTTCTAAAGTTATAACAATTCGAAGAATAACCAAATTTCAAATTTGTATAACTCTATAGAAATATTTTTTAAAAAACTGATCGTTAACTTTGTAAAGCTCAGTTTATGAATAAAGTTTTAAATAGGTTTTCATAAAAAAAGATTGGTTGTAAAAAGTTTCTAGCGTTTTAAATAATATTTTTCGCGCAGTATGTCAAAATACATTAATTTTATTGGCCAGCCACATCCTCGTGATTGTCGAATATACACAATGCAT
>QKWP01003279.1:11082-28442 GCA_003550325.1 Gigaspora rosea | reverse complement strand
TCACTAGTTATGTCAAGATTATTACCAATAGGTATTGGAATAGAAAAAGCTGAATGAATTGTTTCTCCATTAATATTAAAAGCTGCAAATCCTGTTGAAACAAGTACTAATACAGGTGAATTGGATCTAGTTTCTGTTAATTTAAAAAGTCAACACCTAATTGCTTTGATTAGCAATGATTTTTCTGTACTAGCAGTTCCCATAACAATAATATTGAGTGGTTTAATTTGACAACCTGTAAGAATGCTATAGTAATGTGATTCTATTTATCTAAAAATTGTTTTTTGTTTATTATTTAGAATATGATAATCTATAATATTAGTATTAGATATTTCTATTTTATTATTCGATTTATTACGATTAGATAGATACTCTTTGTCTATTGTGCTATTCCATACTATGTTCATCCTGTCCTAACGAAAAAAAGAAAAGTTAACTGTAAAAAAAAAAAAAAAGAATACTTAAACCACATACTAACTACTTTTCTAAAGTCAGTATCAGAATAATTTTGTCTAACTCCACTAATCCAATCATAAGTTTGATCAATATCACGAGATCCAAAATCAAAAGAACAATCAATTACTGAGTTAGGGCCCATTTCTGCTAAAAGTATCTAGTTAAATCGGCATTCTTCTCTTTATCATCTTTAGATTTTTCCTCTTAACTTTCATCATCTGTTATTTCTCTCATTTCATTATTATCTATAGGGGGCCCAAATAAGTCCATTGGATTAGCATTAATTTTTTCAGAATAGCGATTATATAAAACTGATTGCGAAATTGTATTATCTTGAGTTAAAAGCTTAATATCTTGATAAGAAACATGAAGAAGAACTTTTACACAGCAGAATTCCTTCCATTCTGGCCCATTTTGTAATAGTGATAGTTGTGACCAAACTCGTATAATGTTTTCTGGCATTTTTTTTTCCTCTTAGGCGAGACTCGCCAAATACGACCTCTTTGGTTTTATTATACTACTATAAAAAATAGTACAAAATTATTATACAAAGAATAATACAGCATAGGCATCATCCGATTTAGCTAAACTAAACCAAATGCGAATCGCTACATAGCATCTCGGGAGACACCGACTAGTCCATCAGCCTTGCGCCACTATACAAGGGCATTTCCCGAAGGAAATATCCTTGGAAGTGGGAGGAAAAAACTAAACTACTAAAGGGCAAAATATGTATAAAAGGGGGTAAGAAAGAAAAAGAAAAAACAAAGAAAACGAAAAACAAATAATAGAAAAAAGAAGAAAGAAAAGCAAGGCCTCGGGTCAATTAAGCCCGGCACCAAGTGGACTATTTTAAAAATTACATGATACTAAGAAAAGTAGTTTCTACTCTAACTAAACTCAATTTATCATATGTAGGCGAAAAACTATTACTAGAAAAAGCCTCTAACCTAAAAAAACTGTAGAGATAGGTGTATAAAAGAAACTACGGCTATAAGAACATTCTAGAACGAAATTTCGTTTCAAGGTTTCCTCAAATACATGTCGTTTGTTGTTTATTCCGAAAGGCTGAAATCCACTTGTGATTTCATTCCAATATGGTAGCCGCATTTCCAAATTGGGAGAGGTAAACATTGTCGATCTTTTGGCAGGGTAAGCCAGAATGCCCACTTTGTCAAAATTTCGAAAAAGACCAAAGGGACGAGAAAAGTTCCAAGAGGTCCAACTTGTTTTGTGGGTTTAAAACCATGTAAGTTTTGTAGTCTACAGAAAAATATGCAGCTTTCATAAAGTTCAAAAACGTTTGAGCCTGATGACAAAGACTTCCGGTTACTCAGTAACCAACTACTATTCGATAGTTTTTGTGTTTACTCCAGGAAGACCTATCCCAAGACTTCTTTTTCAGCTCTTTTTCAGTTGCCCGAGTAGAACTCTTGTTCCCGAATATACCAAAAGAAGTTTTGTAGTAAGAGGTTGCATATTATCTATAAATTTCTACAGTTCAGTTGTTATGGAAAAGTTGGTCCAGATGATCGTCAGAAAGAGTTGTTTATTTTCATTTCCATGTTTTCTGTCATTAGTAAACTTATATATGAGGTATAATTTATATAATAAGAAATTTTCAAACTTAGAAGGTCTTTCCCAATATATTTTTAAAGTAAAACGAGTTGTTAATCCAATATTTTCAATTTCTCTAGAAGTTCCATCTTCATTAACACCTGTACCACGAAAGCAACAAGGTGTTTTATTACCAGCTTGAATGATAAAGAGGAATTTCAAGAAGTAGATAACAAGTTTCTTGAGCAGATATATTACATTCAGCAACACTATGAAGCAATAATTTCTGAACTGGAGCAAGTAATCTATTAGTAGGGTTGCTATTATTAAGTATTTGATTTAATATTTGTGAAAAGCCCTCTGATATTTATTTGCATATTTGGAAATATATTGTAGAGCTGTATAAATACTGAGAATAGGTTTAAGATCAACATTTGTTCTCCATCCTTGTAATTGAATTCTACTATCCCTTAAACTGTAATCCAGGCAAATTTGCCTGGATTTTTTTATAAATATTGTATTTTTTTAAATAAAATAAAAATTTATTAAGCATATGGGGTATACTTTATTTATAAAATATTTTCTTTAAAATATATTTTTATAAACTTTATTATGAAAATTTTTTAAAATTATTAATAAACTTTAAAGCAATAAAAGTTTAAAGTTTTTATTTTAAAATTTTTACTATAAAATTTTTCTTTAGGTTTTCTTAAATTTTATATGTTTCTGTCTATAAAAAAAAATTTCACTTCTAATACAAGTCCTTTACAAGTAAATCACAAAAGTTGCAATAATAAAAGTTGTAATTCTTTTTATAAACTATCATTCTATTAAATCAAAAAGTTGGAGCTAATATTTATAGAGTTCGCCAAAAAAAAGTAGATAATTTTTTTGATAAAATTTGTCTATTTTTAGCTTATTAGCAACTTAAACTTTTTTCTTATAATATAAAATTAAATACTACTATAATATAATCCTTATTTTCAAATATTATCAAAAAAATTTTAATTAGATATCTTAAGTTTTAAAAAATATAGATCATAAGCATATTTATAGCAATTTTCTAACCAAATTTGCCTGGATTTGCTTACAGTTTAAGGGATAAGGATTAATATATGGGTTATTTCTTGCTGTTACAAGCTCTGGATGACTATGACTATCATTATGCAAAAAAGTATGATTACTTTCTTCTTTAGGAAATCCAAATCTGCAGGATTGTTTTCCATATTTGGTGCGAAAACAATATAAGGAACTGCATCGTGTATGTTGCTACAACTTGTTAACTAATTCGATATAATCTTGTATATCATTATATAGTTCTTCATTACGTTTTTGATAGTTAGGAACAGAGGCATCAGGTCCTGGGTTAATAGTAGTAACCAGAGAGCCAATATATTTTGTTATCTCTCTTAATGAATTTTCATCTTCTTTTAGTTGTTCCTATTCAATTTTAGGAGCATTTTTTATTTTTTCAATTCTATGTATATAAACACTACCACGATATTGCCATTCGAATCTATATCACCAATCTTCTAAATTCCATTTTTTTATTAGGGGCGGCCATTTATCACGTGATATTTTTTACTTAGTAGCCACTCCTATCCATGTATGGTGTGATCACTTTATCTAATTCTAATTTATTAATATAATATATAAACGTGATCAATACTTCTAACCATGTATCCATGGTAAAAATCACGTGATAAATGGCATGCCCTTAGCACACTATTAAAAAAAATCTCAAATCGTTTATTAAAGAACCAAGTAGCAAGATGGAGATTGTCAATGATGTTTTGATGATGATTTTTATTAGATGGCATAAGTGCATGAAGTTCTAGCCAGTGTAAATCAGCAGCACTAAATGTAAAAAATATTAAACCTTGGGAACATAACTGTTTAATCATGTCCAATATCTTGCATTCCAAAACTGTTTTGATTCACGTATTCCTAAACCAAATCTCATAATTCAATTAGCTATATTTGTATTACAATTTGTAATAATTTCCTGTATATCTGCAACTGTAAACTGATTATTATTAAAATTCTGTTTAATATATACTCCTCCTTCCTGTAATGCTCACCATCTCATTTGTGAATTAAGTGCAAAATACCGCCAACAAGTATGCTGAGCAAATCTTTCATCTTTATATTGCAATAAATGCCTAAAGTATTCAGCTGGTTTGACATTTTTGATACATTCTGAATGAAGATTAGCACTTCCTGTTGGATAAAGAGTTGGAAATCCACATGCAATATATCCTGAAGTTTGAAATTCATTAATAGGATTATTATTAATTTTTGGCCATTCAATAGTATTATTAGCTAATAATCTATTAATTGTATTATTTATAGCAATTTCTTCTCAATTATCTGAGGGTAGATAAGGTACATAGGTGTGTATAATTCCATTTTCTTTATTGTCTTCATTAAATTCATCATCTATTAATTGATTAACTTGAAGTTAATCATCAATAAACCCGTCTCTTGGTAGAGATTGAAGGTTTTCATTATCTATAGTAATTTCTGAATAATAGTTGTTGTTTGTCTTTAGCCAATGTAATATATGAGCAACTTTATTACGACAAATTTTAAAGTCTCTAAATGCTGTTGGGTCTTTATCAGATTGCTGACATATAATAAGCATATTTAATGAAGATGGATGCTAAGGAAGACGAGTTGTAAATTCTTTTATATCTTGAGGAAAATTGATAATATTTCCTCTATATTTATGCTGTTCTCCACGAAGTTTATAAACTACCATTACAGGAAAAACTTGGGGTGAGTCAGTAGAAAAGGGACAAAATCATTTTTAGTAAAATTTTTTAATTTTTAAATTAAAATATCTTGACAACTATTTAATCAAATTTGCTAAAAAATTTTTTTATATTAATTTTGAAATTATATAGAATTAAAATAAAAAAAGAATTTATTAAATTTTTTAAAATAGTTGTTAGGATATTTAAACTTAAAGTCAAGAAAACTTTTATTTAGAAAAAATTTGGCCCTTTTCTACTGACTCACTCTCACTTGTACAATAAGCATCTCTTCAATTTCTGTTAGTCCTTCGAGCTCTTCGGGTACTTCTTCTGGATCTATGTTATTATCAAATAAGAATTTTTTTGATAAAGTTTTCTCATTATAACAACGATGACATTCTCCTACAACAAGTGTTATTAATGGAAAACATTCTTTGCATGTAGGACATCTGAATGTTTTAGCTTTGCCACTTTATTACGAAATTGGCGTAAAAGAACTTTATCAAATTCTTTAAGAATTGTAGAAGGCAAGGGCAGGGGTATATCTGGTTCATTTATATCTATATCAATTTCTGACTGAAAATCTCTGTTGCTATTATCTGTAAGATTTGTTTCAAATTCTTCAAGACCTTTTTCAATTTTATGTAATTTATCTTTTGCTCTTTTTTGCCATTTTCTTCTCGATCACGTTCAAGACGAGCTTCACGTTGCTTATGTGATTCATTTTTTCAGCTTTTACATTTTCTTAGAGTATCTTGTAAAACTGAATTTTCACCTGTTTGGTTTTCCTCTTTCATTGTCTTTTTACCATTGGACTCTCTACTATTATTAGGCTTTCTACCATTAATGGGCTTTCTACCATTACTGGGCTTTCTACCATTATTGGGCTTTCTACCATTGTTGGGCTTTCTACTATTGTTGGGCTTTCTACCATTTAAGCTTTCTGCTAATGTTGGGCTTTTTACTATTGGACTTTCTGTTATAGAAATTTTTTCCATTCTGATTTTAATTTATAAGAATAATTATGAAAAGTTATAAAGCTATGAAGTAATAATTAATGATATAATTATGAAATAATGTAATAAATTTTTGTTACTA
Organism: Gigaspora rosea; assembly: GCA_003550325.1. Taxonomy (NCBI): domain Eukaryota; kingdom Fungi; phylum Glomeromycota; class Glomeromycetes; order Diversisporales; family Gigasporaceae; genus Gigaspora; species Gigaspora rosea. The sequence goes on along the minus strand of QKWP01003279.1, from coordinate 22,575 downwards.
AATAGTGTGCTTTTAATTAATACTTATTTTTTATATTTATTTAGTTATCAAAAATTTGTATAATAAAATAAACTGCAAAACTTTATTAAAACAAACTGAAGGATTTTTTTTTTTTTTTTTTATAAAAATCTTATTATTTTGTTTTATATTTATTCTTAAAATACATTAATTAAATTTACTTCCAATTTTTTAGATATTTTTAATCTATTATATTTATTTCCAACTTTTTTAATTTCTTGTATTATTTTTTTAAACAGTTATCTGATATTACACAATGATTTGGATCAAATTGGGGCTTAGAATAACGATTAAATTTTGTATTACCAACTAATCTGTGATTTTTTGTGAATATCATTAATACTTGAATACCCAATTATATTTGCACAATAATAACAATTGTTGTACATAATTACATTTGCACAATAATAACAATTGCTGTACATAATTTGGAATCGATTTTTGATCAATGTGATTATTGTGCCAAGTAATTAAATATTCGAGTATTGAAGTATTCACGGTCTTTATAGCATTCACAAATACCGTAAACTGCCGTATAAACAGCCCGGGTCTGGTACATTCCACCAAAAAAATTAATTGGTAAAAAAAAGAAAATTATTAGTAAAAATGAGAGGGGGTCTGGTATGTGGGGGGCTGTTTATACGGCAGTTTACGGGTATATATAAATATATATATTTATCATATTCAACCATTTTGAAAACAGCAATAAATAATACGTACTTATCCTCAATAACAATATTATCTATTAGTATGAACTTTGAAATTTTGACAATTGTGCAATACGTACCAATTGTTAAACGTTTTATGGATATGCATTTATCAATTTTCGTGTCATTACCAACTAACGAGTCTAATCCAACTTATTTGAAGCAAAGAAGGAAAATAACTATTATACAGATATATATAAATATATGTGACATTATAAATCCTAGACTTACTTGCGCTTTTGAATCGATTTTTGTAGTTGGAGATACACGCAGATCGACATGTATTTTTGTTGTCTACAATAATAAATTTTAAACTCTGGATATTCAAAATATATAAAATAAAGTAAACAGACTATACTTGACGATTCAAGTCACTATATTTATAAATTGGATTTCCACGTCTACAAAATCCAGTTTTATATATAAAAATTTGACATCGTACTGGCGAATTTTTGTCATTATCATTCCATGAGGAAGAATATTGAATTGCAGTTTTTTGATAATTTTCGTAAAGGGAGTAACAAAAATCAGGTGATTTTTTAGGGGGGAGGGGGGTAAAAAAAGTTAAAATTATATATAAGAACCTGACTATTTATATATTAAGGAAGAGGGAGGGGGGTAGGCCTCTGATAAAAAATAATTAGGTGATTAATGACACTGCCCTAAGTCGGTACCACTATTATTCAACATTACCAAATTTTAGTACGGTGAATAACATATATAATAAAGATTGTTTAATAAAATGCGTATATTGTATTCATATTTGTTAATACCTTTGCTGTCCAACAACTTTTTTTAATATTGGCATTTATCAACAGAGAACAAGATGACCTCGAACACTAGAAATAGCTTTTCTTTGTACAATTAAATCAATTACCCATCATTTGAAAATGTAAAGGTGTGCATCTTGTAGATTTGTGTGAATATCAATACATGGAAATCTGCATAGATAAATGTAAAACGACTCATTAATTGTAACAGATTATAATGAAATCCAGATTAAAAGAAATGATAGTATAAAATCTCAAAAACTAAATTTTTTTGGAGTGCATTTTTTAGGGTTAGGGTTTTAGGGTTATGGTTAGTTTTTAAAAAAACTATAATAAACAAGTATTAATGGGTTTTAGAAGGCTAGCAGGTTAAGTATAGAATGTAGATTTCATTTTAAATTATGATCTGCGACATTAATTATTGTTATAAACTTTTATCAAATAAATAAATGTAATACTTCCATAATAATGACATGTGTAAAAAAATTCTTCTTCCAGATCAGCACTAGATACGATATATACAATATGTGATTTATTGGTTTTTATATTGCATGTCACTTTATGATTCTCCTTGATTTAAAATGACACATGTTGTTTTAAAATCGATACCAATTGTAATATAACATATGTCAATCTTTTTTAAGTGGTAAAAGTTGTATAGCGGAAATAATCACTAATGCGTGTTATCTTGGTCTTATAGTAAACTATATTAATTTAAAAAAAAAACTTTTAAAATTGTTTACTTTAATAATTTTTTTCACGACAACTCTACTTTTTTTTTATATACTAGATTTGAATTTATTTTTTTTTTATTCTTTTTATATATTTTTTTTCTTTAAGTCATTGCTTCTTGACATGTGAATTAAAACGAATTGATCTTAGCAGTAGAGATTGAATTTAAGCAAAGAAATGAAAATAGTCAAATGATAAGTATCAATTTTATTCTTGTTCTAGTTCTTTTTTTTCTGAAAAATTTTTTTTTTGTATTTTTACTTCACAAAATGGTTGGAATTTGAAATGAGCACCTAAAAATTCGGATCTGGACAATCTATGGAATTACCTTGGCAGTAGAGATTGAATTTGAACAAAGAACTAGAAATAGTTCTTAGTTCTTCTAAAATATAACTGAAATTTCTTTTCTTTTGTATATCTTTATTTAATAGAATGTTGAAACATGAAAGAGGTCCTTAAAGATTTGGATCTAAACAATCTAAGAAAAACTAGAAACTGTATAAACATCTCTTGTCTTGGGTTTGATTTGCCTTGGTTGAAGTAAAAATTAGCAACTTTTTTTTATAGAATTTTGTTTGGTTGGATGCGAGATAAGTATTTGAAATTTTTTGAATCCTGTTTTATTTTGCTAGTTACTATTGTGCTCTGCCTAATTGTAAAATCCTTATCTTCATTAGTAAAAAAATATAAAAAAAAGTTGATGTTAACGAAAATTTAATAGAAAAGAAATTGTGAAATTTGTAAAATGACAAATTGCTCTAATGCTTTTTCCAAGACTTCTACATATTTTAATTTCTCTTTTCTAGCAATCTTTTTTAAGCTTTTTTAAGAATACTTTTAAATAGAAGACTATAAAATTGGGACAAAAGGTAATTTTTAATTTTTTTGATTTGGGATTAATATTATATTTCAAAGTAAGAACTAACCTTTTATTTCTTTAGTCGTCTTTTCATTAAAGCAATTGGGCCATTGGAGAATTGGGAATACAAAATAGAAAATGAATACGTGATGAGATTATAATATAATCAATGTAATAATCGATTCCTTATTATTTTAATAAATAAATAAATAATGTAATAATAATCGACTCGACTCTTTTTTATAATAAAATAAGGAGAGGGCCATTTATTAGCTGATATTTTGCTACTAAGCAGCTACCCTTCTCCTCTCCTACCTGGTCATAAATACTGCAATTTGATTGGTTAAAATTTTTTAAAAATTTAAAAAATTTTTAAACTTTAATATTAAATAAAATTTGAACCAATGATCCATTTTGGATGATTCTACTACCAAAATGTTCATCTCGATGAGATGATTCCAACGTGGCTAAAATCGTCAAAATCCAATTACTGAATCCCAAGATCGTTATAAATTTGTATTGCTTAAATTATATTAGTTTTGTATATATTAAAAATTATTATTAAAGATCTTATACTTTAATATTGAATAACTTGTGAACCAGTGATCTGTTTTAGATGATTTTACTACCAAAATACTCGTCGCAGTGAGACAATTCTAATGAACCTAAAATCATTAAATTCTGATCACAGGATCCCATGATCGTTATAGATTTGTGTTATTTTTAATTAATTTAATATATTTTATATTAATAAAACACAAATCTATAATGATCTTGGGATTCTATAATCAGAATTTAATGATATTAGGTTCATTAGAATCATCTCACTGAGATGAGCATTTTGGTTGTAAAATCATCTAAAACAGATCACTAGTTCACAAGTTATTTAATGTTAAAGTTTATATGAACTTTAATAATAATTTTTGAAAAATTTAAACAGTGCACCTGGTCCACTTAGTGCACCTGGTCCACTCAGTGCACCCCTATAAATTTAGTATTTTTAATAGTTTTAATAGTATATAATAAAAATTAAATTAAAGTTAACATTAAAATTAAAATTAAAATTAAATTTAGAGTAAAATTGCGAGAGGAGCATTTTTGCTTAGTAACACAATAGAGGTTACCTTAGTAAAATTTCGAGATGAAATAGTAATATGACAGAAGTAGTATTCCGCACGGATCGGATCGAATAGATATTTTTAAAGATTCAAATCTGATCCGAAATTTCAAATCGGGTCCAAGTATAGATTTGAATCATTGTTTAAATATACGGATCCGGATTCTGACCGGATCCGAAAAACTCTTTATATATGAAGGGTCAGATCTTTTCAGTTCTTTTTGGGTCTGTATATAGATCCGAATTCGACAGACCGAATCCGGATTCTTTTTTTTGGGATCCGATGAGTACAAATCCGGATCGGATCCGGATCTTGGATCGGGTCTGCAGAACACTAGACAGGAGTTAGGGGAGTAACAAAAATCAGGTGATTTTTTAGGGAGGGAGGGGGGTAAAAAAAGTTAAAATTATATATAAGAACCTGACTATTTATATATTAAGGAAGAGGGAGGGGGGTAGGCCTTTGATAAAAAATAATCAGGTGATTAATGACACTGCCCTTACCTAGAGGTGCACTGAGTGCACAATGCACTATATAAAGAATTCCATAATTTTTAATATATGGGCCCTCAAAAATAAAAACCAGACAATTTGACAATTTTTTGAAAATTAACCTGTTTGATTAATCAGGTGTAAAATTTAATGACAAAACTTTTTTATTTAATAATGAAAGTCTGGTCACTTAATAAATTTTTGTGATACAACGGTTAAAAGCTTTTGATGCTATAATCTAAAAATAGATTTACTGAGATTTTGAAGCAATTTACAGGTCTATAGATCTGATAATCCTGTTTAAACAGGTTTGTTAATCATGAATATACTATTTTTAGATTGTTTTGATTTTGTATAACAAAATAGTTTTTGACAATTTTCTCAAAACCCGTGATCTACCAAATTGCCTGGTTTCTACTTTTGAGGGCCCATATACAAAACTAATATAATTAAAACAATACAAATAAATAACGATCTTGGGATCCAGTAATTGGATTTTGACGATTCTAGGCTCATTGGAATCGTCTCATTGAGATGAACATTTTGGTAGCAAAATCATTCAAAACGGATTATTGGTTCAAATTTTATTTAACATTAAAGTTTAAAAATTTTTTAAAATTTTAAAAAATTTTAAAAAATTTTAGCCAATCAAAAGTTATTTACTATTAGGACCTGATAATTTTCTGACCCCCTCTACCCTAAAAAATCAGGTGATAAATGGCGCTCCTCTAAATAAATAAAAAATGTCAAAAATTAATTAATATAACACTCGGCAATACTTTTTTATTACTGCTTCTATAAATTATTATTTATATTCATGCCATTCTTATAGCATTCAACTGATTTATTAAAAAGGATTTAGTTATACAGAATTGTACTATATACTAATATGCCTTTTGTAATAGTTCAGAATTCATTAGTTTCCAACCCACTATTCTAAGATTCTACTCTACAAAAAATTTCAGTAAACTATTATTGATATTGCTGTAGTACTACTCGCTAGCATTAAATTGAAAAGAAAATAAGAAAATACTTGAGTCCTTTAATTCCAATCTACATATTAGCAAAGGTCTACCGAAGAGTAATTAGTACAAAGTAATAGTACAATAAAAAAAAAAGCTTCTCGCAATTCCTATCCAAATTCAAATTGTTTTTGTCAGACTTGTTTCTAGTGAAGCAGATATCTAGAAAAAAATCGTCTTCTAATAAGCAAAATAAGAAATCATAAGCTCTTATTTTAAAAAAAATTTTCGAATCTAGATCAAGAATGAACCGCCTTACTACTTACTATGCTTTCATGCCCTCTTGCCCATATCATTTAGATTCAAGTCTTCAGAAGTTTGATTTACGTTCTAACCATTTCAATAAAGCAAAGACCTTCAATTCTTATCTTCAAAAAAAAGAAAATAGATACTAATACTTATTATTTGGTTTCTACTTTTTTTCCCAGATCATATTTAAATTTCCAAATACTATTTTTGAGTTCAACCATTCGAATAAAATATAAAACCTGCAAAAAAAAAGAAATTGGTAGTATTATTTTAAAAAAAAAAACTTCAACGTGAATATAAAATAAAAAATTGATACTTATCAATTTCACAATTTCATACATTATTACCCAGATCTGAACTTCAAGTGTCTATTTCAGTTTTGACTACTCTTAAAGAAGTAAAAGCCTATAGAAAGAAAAAAAATTTTTTAGTTTTTATCTTGAAAAAAGAAAAAACACAGAATAAAGAGTAAAAACTAATAATTTGATCTAGTTTTTACTTTTTATTCAAAAAAAATTATCTAGCTAAATAGCTAAAGCTATTGATGCATATTTACTAGTTGAAAGGTCTATACTTTTATTTTTATAGTTATTGAATTTTTCACTATTTCAAATTCTAATATAAAATGCCTGTCGTATGAAATATCAACTCTTCATTTGTGATTTAACACTTAATTATGTATAGTTATTGTATGAGTTGTAGAAAATAACTCAGATAACTGGTCATATAGCCAAAGACTATATGACACCTGCAAATTTAGTTATTTTTTACAACCCATAACTTATTGAGTACTTATTGTCTGGTGAATAATCAGAATTGTATAGTATGGAATACGAGTTTTTATTTATACAAATTATAGCAGATCAAAAAATAAGCAGATCAGTTTTTTTTAAAACCTGTACGCACCATACTGATTAGTTATAATTCTATTAATATATCAGATATATAACACCGGACCGGATCAGTATGGTACAGACTAGTGATGTGAGTTGGTAGCTACCAGTAGGAATCTACCACTGGTATCTACCGTTAGATAACGGTAGATACCGTTAGGTAAATTATATGCAGGGTAGATACTAATAAAATAATTGAATAAAATTTTAAAATTATATAATGCATTATAAATATTGAAAAATATAATGATTTGTCAAATAAATTTTATTATTATGTGACTAGTAGATCTACCGGTAGCGGTAGCTACTGGTAGCTACCATCTACCAGTAAATACCGGTAGGAATATACCAAATTGGTAGAATTTACATCACTAGTACAGACTTTAAAAATTCGGGTATACTAATTTGCGAAAATACTAATCGATACCATACTGTAATTTTCCTTATTGTACGGGTCTTATGTGACAACTCGTGCTTTTTACGTTTGGTTATTGCATGGGATTGTTACGTCAGACACCGTGCAATAAGATAGTTATTATATGGGTATGTGGAATAACTCATTACACACACGGGTTCATATTTAAATCCCATGCCTTCGGCACGGAATATGAACCTATGTGTAACTAGGTTATTCACTACAACCAATACAATAACTATAATATACTATGCAATTCTGGTCATCCATAGCATTAGTGTTCTGCAGATCTGATCCGAGGTGCCAGATCCGATCTAGATCCGGTGTTCGGATCAGATCCGGATCCATGATTTATAAGTACTATCGAATTCGGATCCATATTGGGATCCAATCCGGTAGATCCGTTTGGATCCGTTCTAATAATAGGCTGGATTCTGATTGGCTTATATTACTAAAAAAACGTTCTCATATCTTCTAAGGCATCTAATTTTTTTTATCTCTAAACCGTTAAATAAACTTTGAATGCCTTTTTAAGTTTTTTACGCCTTCTAAGATTCTAAGCTTTTTAAATTTTCTAAACTTTCTAAGCCTTTTAATCCCTAACGATTATAAAAGAAAGAGACGTTATGATAATAAATTTTAGATTTAAAGAACTTCGCATTACGCGTTATGATGACTTTTTTTAAAAGAAACTTTTTCTGATACCGAAGAACTTTTTGATGTTTAAGGTCATGGTGGAGAAAACTAGATGAACCATATGTATATTACAATATTATTTTTCAATAGTTCTAAATCGTGCAATTATGATATTAATTATTAATGATTTGAAAATAATAATTAAAAAATTATCGTAATAATTTCGTAATGATTAAAGAAATATCATCATAATGATTAAAAAAATATCGCAAATTAAAAAATATCGTAATAATTAAAAAAAAATTGGCATAATTAAAAAAATAATTAAAAAAAGGCAAAAATACAATAGCGACCCGTGCCATGCGACCCTTTATGATTGGCCAATCAATTTTGAGATTGGTGATCATATATAGTAATAATCATTATTTTTTTTTGCGCTTTTTAGTATGTATTTTTTTTTGTTGTACAGTACTGTATTTTTTTTTTCTTTTAAATAATATGTATTTTTTTTTAGGTCGTTCTTGTAATTGCTACATTGTTAGAGTCGACTTGAAATCGTCATTTTTAAAATCGTTGCTATAGGTGTGATTCTCGTGTTTTATTTTTTTTTTTTGTTGTATTTTTTTTTTCTTTTAAATAATATTTTTTTTTTTAGGTTTGTTCTTGTACCATAATTGCTGCATTGTCAGAGTCAACTTGGGTATCGTTTTTTTTTTCGTTAAGTATTTTTTTTCATTCTTTTTTTTTTCTTTAATAACTAGGGTAGCAATCAATTAATCGACAATTATTTCATCCACATAACATTTCACCGACAATTATTCACCGACACATTCATTTTACCGACAGTTTATTTCACAGAAGCTCATTTCACCGACAAAGTAATTCTGGTCATTGTCATTAGGGTTAGGGTAGAATTAGGTAGAATTAGGGCTAAAGTTAGGGTGCTTTTTGAAAAAAACTTGTCGGTGAAATGAACTTCGGTGAAACAAACTGTTGGTAAAATGAACTCGTCGGTGAGTATATGTCGGTAGAATGTTATGTCGGTGAAGTGATTGTTGGCGAAATAATACGAACCCTAATGACTAATCTTCTTTTTGTGTACTTGGAGTATAAAGTGGAAGACGTGGGTGGATTAATAGCGGATGAGATGAGATGGGTTCATGCACAAAAAGTTAAGTTTTTTTTTTTGTTCGTTTTCGTTTTTGTCTTTTTTTTTTTATTCTTTTTCTTTTTTTAATTTACTTAACTTTTTTTTTCTAGATTGTTAAAAGTTTAGGTCAGATCCTCTGGACGTTATTTCGTGTTTATACAGTGGACGAATATAGAATTGGGTCAGCTGGTCTTTCTCTATTCGTTGCTTCAGGATGAGTATTTTCTTTTTTTGTATATGAATTATCTTGTCTTTTTATTTTTAGGAGTGGTTTCGTCGAATTATCTTGTCTTTTTATTTTTAGAAGTGGTTTCGTCGTTTGTATCGTCGTATTTGGGATAGTTTCGTCGTTTTTAAAATCGTTGTCATTTTGGTATCGTTTTTTTTTGTTAAGTATTTTTTTTTCTTTAACTAATCTTCTTTTTGGTGTACTTGGAGTATAAAGTGGAAGACGTGGTGGATTAATAGCGGATAAGATGGGTTCATGTACAAGAAGTTAAGTTTTTTTTTTTTTGTTCGTTATGTCTTTTTTTTTTTTTTTTTTTTTTTTTTTTTTTTTTTGTTTTTTTTTTTTTTTTTTTTTTATTCTTTTTTTTTTTTCTAGATTGTTAGAAGTTTAGCTCAGATCCTCTGGACGTTATTTCGTGTTTATACAGTGAACAAAGATAGAATTGGGTCAGCTGGTCTTTCTCTAGCCGTTGCTTCAGAATGAGTAATTTTTTTTTTTTTTTTGCTTTTGAATTATCATCTTTTTATTTTTAGGAGTGGTTTTGTCGTTTGTGTCGTCGTATTTGGGATGGTTTCGTCGTTTGTGTCGTCATATTTGGAGTTGTTAGAATCGTTGCAGGTTAACTTAATGGTATTGGAATTGAAAAGGATGACTATAAAGGATTCATTTATTATCAAAAATCTGCAGAAATGGGATTCTTATTCGCTCTTGGAAGGATGAACATACCGATTTTTATTTATTTTTTTTTTTTATAATTCTGTATCTGTCTGTATTACATTTTCGCCTTTATTTTAATAAATTTTAATTAATTTTTCACCTATTTTTTAATAAAATTTTAATTAATTTTTAAGTGTATGTGATCGTTCAATCAAATTCGATCACGTGGATCACGTGTTCGGCCTATCGAACACGTGATCACGTGATCGAATTTGATTGGATGATCACGGGCGACGGGTCGCTAAAAAATAACTCCCTTAAAAAATTTCAAAGCGATTATGCATATTTAAGAAAAAGCATTATCTATTATCGGATCTGGATTCGGATTCAGTTCTTTCTTGTTCGGATTCGAATCTGGACTTGGATTCGATCCGGTTTTCGGATCAGATCTGGATCTTTAAAAATATTTGTCTGATCTGATCTGTGCGGAACACTAAATAGCATATTGATTTGTTATAATCTTGTTTGGCTTGTAACAACAGTATAACAACCCATGCTTTTTTTCACGTTTAAAATTCTTTTTGGATGAATTGCATGTTATTAGTGACCGGTCTCATGCTAACTCGTGCCTTGCGAATTAAACTCACAATTATTTGAATTATATAACTGAATAATTTTTTAAGTTTTACTCAAGTTGCTCGAGTAAATGTACTATATAATTTATACATATTTCAAATTGCTTTTATTAGCTTGTTAATAATTGTTGTTTACTCCAAGATAATGACTTGACAACAGGTTTTTACGATTTATTACAGAGAATTGAAAAATTTTAAGCAAGTGAATGCAATAATTTTTGAAGACTTCTACATTCTACGATATTAAATAGCTGTGAATCAATAATAAAAGAAATTAAAATTTGCCAAATTATTCATATTCATTTTTAGGTTTAATAAATTTATTCTTAATGATTTTACTAGGATGAAAAGAACTATCTTTAAATATTCTTATCTAATGCGTATATTTAATATTTCATGACAGTAATATTAAAATTGGCGTGTACAATGTGTTGTAGAAAATAACTAAATTTGTGCGTGTCATATAGTCTTTGCCATATGACTAGTTAACCTATCCAAATTTAGTTATTGTCTACAACCCATACAATAACTAACATATGATATGTAATAAAGTTTCTTTTTTAAAAAAATTAAACTTTAAATAAGAGATTTTAATAATTTCTTCATTTTTTTCACATCGATATGGCTTCCAATAATTCAATAGCTTTTTCATTTTTATCACTTGAAGCATTTGAAAAAATTATTACTAATTATATGAATAGTCGAAAGAATAAAAGACATAATAAATCGGTTAAAATATAATTGTTGTATAACACTTTTGCAAAATCCTAAAAGTAATCATAAGACTGCAAACTTTAAACATTGGGCTCTTAATTCGTTTAGACTAATTAAAGTTGGAGCTATTGAAGAACTTAATATTAAGTCTGATGATAATAATCGTGGTACACAAGTTTGTCCTATAGAAGATTTTTT
>QKWP01003278.1:0-19262 GCA_003550325.1 Gigaspora rosea | reverse complement strand
AAAAAAAAAAAAAAAAAAAAAAAAAAAAAAAAAAAAAAAAAAAAAAAAAAAAAAAAAAAATAAATGAAATAAAATATAAAATAAACTTTTGACAAAAAAAAAAGGTGTATTTACTGTAGTACAGTACGTAATAATATGTGAAGCACCTTTCAATTATGTAACTATGAATGTAATGATAAATATCTTCGGATAATCAAGAGAAACCTCTTCTTGATATACTGATTCAAGGTACCCAGCTACTTCTAGCACTTAAATAGCTAGATTTGATAGAATATGAAAGAATTTTTAAATGTTAGAAATAGCTAAAGTTTATCAAATTGGATTTTTGATTACGTAAAAATTGATTAAAATCATTTCCCATGATTATATATAACTTATATTGATAGAACTTTTGATTAAATTCATATTTTTCCTTATTCAGTTATCAATTGAAAAATGAGATGGTTTTACTGCATGGCCCTTTTTTATTTTGATAATTTTTTCACCGTTGATTGTTTTCTATCTCAATACTGCTGGTTGTTCGCTCCTCTGTAATTTCGGTCGATTATTTTTGTGGATAATTTCTGGGTATGACTGCAGTTTTTCTATTTTTCTTAATAATCTATTCTAATTAATCTAATGAAACGTTTCATAAATTCTTATGTTAAAAAAGATTTTTTTTAAAAAAAAACAGATATCAGAATCTTTAAATAAATTCAAAAAAGAGACGCAAGAAGGCATAATACAGTGGGCTGATGCAGCTAAACAAAACTGTGAAGATTTGGATCCTCAGGATGTGTCTCTTGACCCTTTATTAATTGTAATAGAATGGAATGATGCGGCTTTACAACAACGGCAGGTCATAAAAGCAATCATTATCAACTGTAAGTTTGAAAAATCATAAATCATTTATACATATTTTTTTATATTTTCTAACTTTATCATGGATCAGTTATTCAAAGAATTAACGATATTCAACCGTTTACCTGCACTAACAATGTAACTAACGTTGCTATCCAATCGGACTCGTTATTCTCCGTTATGGATACTCGTACTTCACCAAAATTGCAAATCGCTAGAGCACTTAATAGCGTATCTCTGACGAACTTATGGACCACAACCCAATGCGTCATTGGGAAGATGCTATCAAATCCATGCAACTAAAAAAAATCAATTTGAAATTGCAGAGTATTGCATGTTTTTGTGATAATTAAGGTTGCAACCCAAGTATTTTTTTTTTTTAAAATAGTTTAGGAACTGGGATTTCAACTTAATCCCATTTTGGTGAACTAAATTTATTATTAAAAAATAAATATAGTAAAAGAAAACTTGTTTGAGCGTTGCCAAGCAATGAACAGTGACTTAGTAACTTATTTACCCATGGCTTCACTATGAAGACTATTTTACTGAATATGTGAGTGATGGTGCTGTAAGGTTAAATGATTAAATGCATAAGAATTTGCAAATTTTCATTGGTGTATCCCATAATTTTTGGACCAATCTCCTTATTATTTTTGGCACATCATAATGCTGTTATATCTACTAAGTTATAAAAAATATTCCCGTTCAAATCATTTATTAATTGATGAGATCGATACAATCAAATTTCAATATCAGGTATAATGTAAAAAATAAAACAAACAAAAAAAAAGGAGTAACTCAAAAACTTGACTGAGGAACCACCTTTTGCGGCCTAATTAAAATACTCTTTATTGTTAGAGATTAAGTTGTTATAATCTTAATCCTGATTATAATGCAGTTTATTAACTGTGATTTTATGTGAAATTTATTTTACTTTTTGGAAGGTTAATATACCTAGAAGTTTAAACAGTGCCAAATTTCTAAATTACGGTACATCCTGGGCATTATTTCAAGGATTTACGGTACATCGAATTTCATCAAATAAATTAATGAATGTATTGAAATATATTCGAGTCTCCATTATTTTGACCGAATCAGACTGATAATATCCGGTCTTTATAGTAAAAATCGCACAAACCAGCTAGTCGAAATAAAGAGAGTTGACTGTAGTTTGAAAATACTTTAGAGAATACTATTTTAAATTATATATGAACTTAATATGAAATTTGTTATATATAGTAATAAAATCATTTAAAATTTAGTGAGAACCGGGCAAATGAACACGGCCGTGAAGCGGCACGTGTCAGCCAATCATTTGCCCGGTTGAGCCAAGTTTGATAAAAAAATTTTTTTCATTTTCCGGTTTTATAATCTAAACTGTATATAGTTAAACAAATACATACTGCGTCATATCAAACAAATAAACAACCCATTGCTTATTTGCTCATTAAATTGATTTACTTCTATTCCAATTGGATGCATCGGATAAACAATCATCTTGGTCTGATTTTCATAAGCGAGTACTTAAACAACGAAAGCTCAATAAAGATTTAGAAAATATGATATGTAAACTTTTTTTCTCTTCTTCACAGATAGTCATGGACATGGTGAATCTTCAATAACATTATTGATGAATGTTAACAAATATGGTCAAAATAAAAATAGGAGTTGTTATCACGTGAAATAAATTTGCATATCGTTTCCTAATCAAAAAAATTTCCCGTATTGACTAATACGCTCCATAGTAATAAAAAAAAAAGAAGCTATAAAAATCATGAAAGTTATGTAACAAGAAGTGCATTTTACAAAAAAGTACACCAACATCAAGATTCCAGTATCGCAATTTTATTACAACTTAAAAAAAAACAAAAACCGTAAATTATAAGAGAGGAAGTGGGTCAGAAAAAAAAATTTATATTAGCAATATCTGGAGCTATAATCTACATAGTATATATACCAGAAGCAAATTTCGGTTGAGATATTGCGTCCAAACGATTACAAAAGTAAGTACATGCCTATTTGTTAACGATATTAATATTTTAAAAAGTATTAAATATAAAAAGCTTACCAAGGATCACTCTATAACATAAACAAAAAAATACAAATCAAATAAGCCAAGAAATATTTAAATTAGAGATGATTTTTTACTGACCAAACCTGACTGAAAACTTGTGGAGCATTATAATGGCAAATAGACGATTATAAATCAAAAAGTTTAAGTGATTTAGAACAATATGTAAAGCAGGAATGTATCAAAGTTTCAGAAAGTGTTCTAGTTGTATTAGTCAATTCCATTTTTAGAATAAAATACTATGTTTTCCCTAAAGTTTAGACAGCATCCAACTATATCGCCAGTAGTATATCCAGGAGGAAATGATAAATCATATAACGTGCCGCTTCCCGAATAAAAAGAATATCCGTCGTCACCACGATAATCACACCCACATGATTCATTTTCCAGGTTTTCCTGTCCTAAAGATATGATATAGACGTTAATCTATAATAAGAAGAAAAATAAAATATAAATTCGCTATTACAAGGCATGAGCATATTATTTATATAATTTGAATCGCCTATTTTTTTATCGCTTTGCTTTGTACAATATCTGATTCCAATCATTCTATTAAGAAATGGAATTAAAAATTATAAAAATCATAATAAATTATAAAATAATTATTAAATGATACCCATTTTTTCCTTTGTTTATAATTTTAATTTCAAAGTAAAATATCCCACACTCGAACGACGGCAGCTTTATAGTCATCAGGATCTTTAATTAAAAGTTTTTTAATAAATTAAAAGGCTATAGCAGATAATGATATTCTTTAAATGTCAATGATTACAGTAGCACATTAAATATGTTTCTGCAAGATTTCTCATTTTCATATTACCCATATAATTCACTTTAAATCTACTTGAATCTATGTCAATAAACGGTTAATTGTCTTTAATATCCCATACAGACGGCAAAACAATATCATTGTATGAAGTTTTTAAATCTAAATCTCCCATTGCTGTAGGTTAAAATCAATTCAGGTCTTTTGTCAATGAACAAAAGTAATTTACAGAAATATTAACGAATACTATATACGATTTATTCTATACTAGTGTTACAAGCATTGTGTTACAAGTTAAATGATAAGTATATCAATAATCATAATTTTAATCTTATTGAAGCAGACAATAACTACGTACTCTTTCAGCATAAATCATGTGGGAAGTATTGTACGGTAAAGCTATGCAATTATAAGTCAAATGAATATCAAATAATACAACCGTTCATTAACGACGAAGCTTCACAATGTTATGTGAACCTGATAAAACGATGGCGGAATAAAAATTCAGTAAAACGGTCAGCGGAAGAACTCTGAAGTTTTTAAAAAATGACGAGAAGATTATCAAATTTTAACGCCTACAAGCCAGCAAACGATATTTATATTGACAAAAAAGTTCAACGCAACGCCAATATTGTTAGAATGCGACTAAAAACTTTTAGACCTAAGCATATCAGAAACTTTGACATAATAGTAGTAAACTAATTAGTTTATATAATCAAAGCAAAATCGCATTTTATCTCGGAACTGTGATCAATATTCTATAATCAATTCTTAAGATAATAGTCGGAAAATAAAATAAAGAGAAAATTAGCCTCTTTGCATTTTCTAAATGAAATTTAAATACCACTTAGCCATTATCAAGACTATATTAAAATATGTAAAATAAAAAACTTCTAAGCAATGATTGGATTCGAACGTGTCTTGAAAGCGAATTCAGTAGTGACAATTCAATCTATACTCAATAAAATAGACAGATTAGAATAATTTAATGTTAAATATATAGCCATTATATTTGGCTTATGATGTAAAATAATCTTAGGATTGAGTTTATGTAGGTAATAACGTGAATGCCAACCAATCAAATTCGGGTTTGATTCGTCGATAGCCTCAAAGCGCCATTTTCGAAATAAGATACTTCATATGTTTTTGGCGTAAAAGGAAAAAAAATATAGAGATATTTATAAAAATATGAAATAACAAAAAGTTTTTATTACGATAAAGAATACTAATTATATTGTAAGATACAAATGTTAGCTTAGAAGTGAAAACTATCTTAACTTGCAAATCCCTTAATTAATCACTATATTAGACAATCACGTGACTCGATTCAATTTTTTCTAAAACTTTTTATAGAGGTTTTTCAAATTACCGGTCATGTTTTTAAACTCTTGTGTAAAAAAGGTTTAGCTGTTTGAAATTTGATATTAAAATACTAAGATTTATATATATAATAAACCTTAAAATGCTAATAAAAAATCTGACCGGTAACTTTGTAGAGCTCATGAAGAACAAAGTTAGCAGTCAGATTTTAAAAATATTGTTTGCTTGAAAAGTTTTAACATCGTGAAAATTATTGTCTAGTATATAGTAATTTCGTGATTTTATTGGTCAATAGTGCTTTTTTTGCTCAAATTTTTTAAAAATATCACTTGATATCCAATAAATTTTTGCCTAGCCCTAACCAATCACGTGCGTTAATTACATACTAATAACTAATTCCAACATAATTATGTAAGCATCCTAGAACACTGCTAATAATTTTTCATAATATATATTACCTAAACTTTATCTTATTTTTAAAGATAACTGAACAAATATCAAAAATGAATAATGATTTCTTCTATTACAACAATTGGAATTGCACATGACGTCGTTTTTTAACATGATCTAGAATTAAATGGATGGGGATTACATAGGCTTCCGGTAGGTTATCTACCCTCCGTGAAGAATTCCCAATAACCGATTATCTCTATCAAAAACTGGAGCTCCCGAATCCCCTGGAGCACCTATATGACATTAATAGCAAATACAGTTAGTTAATTGCAAAATATTACTCAAAATAATTATTGACCTACCAAATGGGCCACTTTTCCCAACTACTCTTAAGGCATAGCCACTCTTTGGAGGATCGAAGGCTGCAGACGTAACATACACCCATTTATATTTCAGTTCTCCTTCCGTGAAAAATGTACTTCTACCAACTTTTTTAACATCTATTTTACGATTTAAATCATTGTCTACAGAAGTCTTGAAACTGGAAACGATTATTTCAGTCCCGTATATTTTATTTCGATCTGTTTGTGGCACTCTATGATTATTATAAATTCTGCAAAAAGCATAATCAATAAGGTATCCATCATCGTCGATACTCAAGGAACTATATTTTGTGACTGTGGCACAACTCTTAGAAGAAATCTTTATCAAAAAAAAGAAATATCAAAAAGGCAACCCAACCCACAAAAAGATAATCTCTCATTAAATACTTACATCATCAAATTTTCCCGGTTGGAATACTGGAGTGCCTTTCTTCCCAATTCCGTGTCTTGTGGTAAGAAAATAAAAACCACCAGGTTTTGATGGTGTTTGAACTAATGGGCCTAACGTAAGTGCATTTGGTGGATTTTTTAAACCTCCGATGCTGATACCGGGCATAAGCCATGGTTGGACCAACCCATAGTTAATGATTACAGGAAAACCCTCAAATACAGGCGGAAAATAAAATTTTAACAATGACCCTTTTGGTAGATTTAACGTAACAATGATAACTTCTTTTCCATCAAGTAATCCAAAACTTGTTGCAGATATTTCATCTCTTCTAAATTTTTCCAAGAAAGCATCCTCAGCATTAGAAAGTTTTTCGAAAACTACATCATCTTGAATTGGGTAAACTTTTCGATCTCCTAATCGTTCTAGTTTATCTGCAAATTGTATTTCTTTTTTAAATGTAACGTTCTTCCTAAAATATAATTTTTTCTTTTATTTTGACTATATTTGTCAATTACCTTCATTCATCATAGTATCTGAAAATTCATAAATGTTATTGAAGATTCAATATTGCCATCCTATTTGTGAAGTAAAGAAAAGTTTACATACTTTCAAAATCTTTAGTGAGCTTTCGTTGTCTAGTTACTCGTTTATGAAACTCTGACCATGATAATCATTCATTCGATGCATGCAAATGGAACTGGAAATAAATCAACTTATTAAAGGGATAACCAGTACTAAATTCACAAGATATTCACTTACCATTAAGTTTTTTATCATGTTCTGGCCAACAAAGCTTCGACTTTCTTTTATTTTTTTCTATAAATTCTACAAATGAATAAAGCTTATATTCTTTAAATTGTATTCGAATCCCCTTAGTTATACGAATAATTTCACTTTCTATCTTGAAGGAATCTTCTTTAAAAATGATCTTGTCACTAGGGAAAAGTTCTTTCCTTTTGGCACAACTTGCAAAAGTAAGGTGGTAACCTGGCACTTCAGCAATAATATGGATATGTTCTTTGTTTAACTTCTGAGAAAAATATTCGAAGACCCTATCTGTTTCAGCAAACATCTTGCCTTCAAGTTGTTTTTCAATTCTTGCGTTAGGATTTTCAAAAAGAACACTTAATTTCTCATTTGATTCACTAACATTCCATAATTTAAAGTTGACATTATCAAAATAGACAGTTTCTTGTTTTTTTTTGTTTAATAATTTCTTTAAGACTGCTAACAGTCATTTCAGCATCGATTTCAACCGAAAAAAGATTATCAATATCAGGAGTGTCACCATGAAGAAGGCAATTGAGCTCAATAGTAGGCATGATCCAAAGCTGTTACAAATAAAAAGTATTAATGCTATTTTGTCGATTATTAAATTGAATACCTAAATTTCATACATTGTTCAAGATCCAAACGATGAAACTTTTAAAATTGAAACAGATCCAATAGTAAGAAGAAATATACTATAATTAAAAAGAATGATGCCGATAATGCAAAAAAACCTAGAATAGTAAAATTACTATTAAATTATTTGTGCATTCTGAAAGATTGTCAAAATTCACTGTAAATATTACATACCGGAAGTCCAATAAAGAAAACAACCACACAGAAACAAGGATCGTTGGGAGATTAATAAAGGCAACTAAGTGAGCGCAAGAACAAGACATTTTTTGTAACAAGAAATTATTATAAGTCGATTTATTTATGCAAATGCCACATAGCTTTAAATAGCAGGAAAAAATGTAATTACATAGTTAATATCGAATTTAATTAATTGCCGTGATTGAAATATTCTAAATAACAAGCATCTTTAACTGTAATCAAGTTTAATCTTAGTATGATACGTATGTTGTCTATCAGATGAACGCAGTATTTAAATTGGGCGCAGTTTTTAAACATTGCATTTTTTTGGTTTAGTCGAGTGCAGTATTTAAATTAGGCGCAAATTCTAAAAAAAATCGCATTTTTGGCTTAGTTGAACGCAGTATTTAAAAAATTGCAAGTTTTTTTTACGAGATAAAATCATTAAATCGAATATTTTGTATATATCGCACGCATCATTGACAAATTAATATCGCATAAATTCCGTGTCACTGTCATGACTCATTTTTACTAATGCTTTAACAATTTGCATATTTGCAATATGCGTATTTCGTATTTGCAATTTGCAATTTGCATATTGCAATTTGCAATTTGCAATTTGCAATTTGCATATTGCAATTTGCAATTTGCAATTTGCATATTGCAATTTGCAATTTGCAATTTGCATATTGCAATTTGCATACTTGCAATTTGCAAATATGCATATACTCCGGTTTTAATTATGACAAACTATGTGTTAGCACAGTATTTATTAAACTTCCAGCATTTTTTGAATTACTTCCAACATAAATTTATATATAAATTTTAAGCAATTGCAAAATTTATTTTTTTTTGAATCGAATTGTTTGCCGGGTAGATAGATTGATAATCACTGATCGTCAAAGGCCATTTCGAAAGAATTTACATGAAGCCTAAAGAATATGTTACTAGCTATTTGTGTTTGCATGAACTGCGCAATTACAGACGAATTAAAACTTAAGTATGTTCACGTACGTACGTCATTTAAGTATAATTATGCATGAATTAATTACCAATATTAATCATGAAAAATTAACATATGCGAATTAAATTGGAAAAGTATACATTACTGTTTGAGATTAGCGTTTACCTGAAACTGTAATTTTTAAGCATGTGAAGTTTCTCTTCAAATAAATGCCAAACTGACAACAATTTCACAGTGTAATTTACACACAACGTAAAGGAACTACTAGCCATTTATGTTTGTATAATCAGCGCAATTGTAAACTAATAAGTGTATAGAATACAGTATAGCATGTTTGTACATCATATATATGTAAATTATATAGGTGCAACTATGCGTAAACTATTAACTTAACTGAAAGATTATATGTTAGCGTTATATACGTTGCCGACATCAAAATCATAACGATTCGGTTATCATGTATATAATAAATTCTGAATTTGATTGTATCCAAAAAAAAATGCGAACAGGGTATGAGAAAGCTATCATGACGTTATGATAGTCTCAAAACATGCATGGCAAATGTTTCTGTTATGTGCGGGTGTTATTGCAACATTACCGGCAAATTGCAAATTTGTAATTATTGTGACATTCCGATCATTTGCATGATTATTCAAGTTGACATGCAGTCAACAGATCGAAAGATGGCTAGACAGAATGCAATGCTTACCAGGCACATGCGCAACTCCAGGCAGCGCAGCAAATCAATGTTATTAAAGTTTAGACATATAACTTTTATCAACTTCCGGATCCAGTAATTATGAGGTACCGGGCAGTGCAACAAAATCAACGTCATGGGAAAATATACTAAAATCAGACTGACCTTCTATCAACTTCCGGATCTAGTAATTATGAGAAAATCATGAAATCATCAGCTCCCAAGCAAGATCCACTGAGGCATAGCTAAGTATAACAATATATATTATAGATAGCTGCATGACGCAGTCGCGCTAAACCAGTAACGGATGATAAACTAATAATGGCCAGGGTTGAGATCAAAATTCGAAATTAGAAATTTTGCATCGATTTGAAAATTTGTAGGATACGTGATGAAATTTGTGATCATTGATAATTATTTTTCGGTAATAAAAAAAAAAAAATTTCTGCCAGTATACGATTATATCGAAATGATAACTGCCGGAAATTATATTATCAAACTGCATTTTTATTAGGCTGTGCAAAGTGAATCTTTCGTTTTACATAACATGCTGTTCCAAAATCCCAGTCGGCGGGTCCAATTTTTTTTTAATCGACTGTAAATTAGTAAGCTCATGTTACATATATAAGACAACGCGCAAAGTTAATTTTTTCGGTTTGAAACAGAAANGTTACATCAGTTAGTTTCAAATATTTTATAATTTTTCGAAACCGTAAATGGGTCATATATTGACCAAATGACAATGAAACTCCTGCTGTTTCTTGTTTGATGGCCCAATAGTCATGGACATCAGCACATTTTATGTACGTCATAATGGTTAAAAGGCCAATAAACCTCATAAACTCCATCCAAGTTAAATCGAGCCACCCTCTTTCACACTTACGTGCACATTTATTAGTTGACGGAATCACTACTGATATTATATAATCAATAGGCATGAAATGCTCAAAAAACTGTCTGGGTGTTGCATTAGTAATATCTCCAATATGTACAACAGGCGCACTAGAATAAGAACGAGATACTTGACGAGAGTCAATGGTAACCATTTCATTTGCCCATAATGTGCTATTTACATTACTAACATTTATTACCTCTCCACCCTTATCTTGACCACACTCACTATCACTACTACTTGAATAATCCGTTTTATTACTGCTTTCTTCTACTGAGTCATCAATTATATGTTGATTAGCATCTTTTTCATTACTTGTAGGAAAATTCTCAAACTTCATACGACCCGCTGCGACTTGAAATTGTGCTTCTGGTTGCGAATCGAGGGAAATTACCCACCGATTTTTGCCTGGTGCTGCTTGTATAACCGTTGCTGAGAGCCTTTTGGTATTCCATAATTCATCTAGAAGTGAATGGGCAATGTTTTCGTCCACAACAGAGCCCAAAACAGAAACCTTGGCACCTACTTTGATATGTGGTGAAATCCATCCCATTGCAAGGTTGAAAAAAAGTTCAATATTCTTTTTTTTTTAAATAAAAACAAAAAATTCCATACTTCTATGCGTACATAATACCTACCACTACCTATACTTGGTTATTCTTTCACGGCTAAGTGCATCGGGCGCCCAAGAACACCTAACTTATAACCATGAAGGAGTTTGACGACCAAAAATTTTCAAGATTTTTGATTAATATTTTTAATGTCAACCGGTTTTATCTCACTTTGAAAATCAGTTTATAGTTGCAATCATTTATTGATTACATCATACATGCAAATTAGGTATTTAACGCCCACTTACTTATCATTATAACTTTCT
Organism: Gigaspora rosea; assembly: GCA_003550325.1. NCBI lineage: Eukaryota > Fungi > Glomeromycota > Glomeromycetes > Diversisporales > Gigasporaceae > Gigaspora > Gigaspora rosea. The sequence continues at coordinate 8,087 of QKWP01003278.1, read as the reverse complement.
TAAATTGATTTATTTATTGGGTATAATTGATCGTCAAATTTTATTGTATGACAAGATATTCTCGTGATTGATGCATGATTTTGTCTCACGTGAAATTCTGATGAGCCTATAAAATTCATTATCGAAGCCCTGGATATAAGTAAGTCGTATATTAAGTTTAAGCTTAGTTATCTTATTTTGATCGGCGAAAATTTTACTATATTTATGTACTAAATCTAGTACAATGTACTAAATCTAGTACAGGTAAATCCAACCCATTAATATTTAACCATTTGACTGCTCTTTTAGTGCTTGCTGAAGTAAGGTTGGGTAGGAAAAATAATATCATTGAGAGAGGTAGGTATCATTATATTTGAGGTATTACTTAACATTTTGTAACCTAAATTCCAAACCTGTTGACTGATGGGACACTCATTTTGTCTATTTTTAGTTAGTATGATTATTTTTTATCGTTATGTATTTCTTATTTTGGCATAGTTTGTGTTATAGTTGAATCTCCAACGAATCTCCAAATCTTCAAACGAGTGATTAAAGCTCCTACTCGAACTAAAATATATAAGGGTTTAGTTTTAGCTTATAGAAGAACAAGCAGTTAACGGTTACGGTTGTAGATAGTTTTTAGTATTTCTGTAATAATTTAACAATGTATTGATTCATATTAATAAAGAGGGCCCTTATACTCATGTGTGTTAGTTTATCTTTTTAAATCATTTAACCTTAATCACAATTTGTTTATGATCGAACTAAATCGGCCCAATTTCATCGAGCTCTCCCAACTGATTGTAATACCGGATTTGGTATTTGTGTTATCTGAGAACGTAGTGCGTAATATTTATCATATGGTGGATCGAAATCAGGTAAAATATTCTCTATAATTATCAGACTGCCTTAAGATTCAAATTGTATTTATTTTGACCTATTTCGATTTTATTGTTTTTACTTAATATTCTATTTAGTGGCATCAACTCACCAAAAATTACTTCACAGACAACTTAGTTCGCAGAGAATTTAATTACAGGTAAGGTTATTTTACAGTTGATTTATTCACAAATAAGTTTGTTTCATTGGCAGTTATATCAATGACATCAGATTTCACAGACAAATTAATTCTAGTCATTGTCGTTAGAGTTAAGTTTAAATTTACCGTAATTTTCAAAATATCGGGCATGGCGTTGTTTCGAGAATTTACGGTAAAGCTGGTGTAATTTATGAAGAAATCGTTGGCTAAATATATTGTCAACAAAATGAATTTGTCTGTGAATTAACCGTCTGTAGTCCGTCTGTAGAATAATCTTGTCTGTAAATTAATTGAACTAAGTTGTCTATAAAGTGATTGTTAGTGATTTAATACTAGATGTATAACAAAGCGAAAAGTGCAAAGATAGAATGAAAATAAATTCGAAACTCGACCAGAATTATGACAAGTATTATATAATGTTGGGCAACGTTATTGTGATCATCGATTACTGTAACAATGACGATTTTATTAGTAGAATTTAAGAGTTTATTTTATTACAATGAAAAAGTAAAATATAAGTGTTACACAATATATGTAATCGCAGAATTAATATAAATAGAAAGAGCAAAAGTTAGTCTTTTGACTGTAACGAATAAAGAGAATAGAAGCTTATAGTAAAGATACTTACGCCTGAAAGTTTTGTTTCAGTGTGTGTTTTGTTCCAAGTGAGACGTTTATAAATTGATGACCAGTTGAGAAAGATAACAGTTACATCCGTAACTGTCTAACTCTGTGATATGCAACGTTCCTGGTTTAGCGTGAAGCTACCCTCATTATAATACGACAGGATGAAACTGAGTTGTGAAATAGTGAAATCTGCTATGATCATCACATTATGGTAAAATCCGCCTAATAAAAAACATAATAAAATGATCTACAAAGCAGATTTCACTACCTCGCGACTCAGATTTCATTCTGTTCTATTATAATTACCACAAAATTCATCACGTATCACACTAATTATGCTTTAAACTTAACATACTACATATAAACAAATACTTCGCTCCTGCAATTTATCTGCACCTCTACTTATTGTTACATGATTTATTGGCTCTTCAATTCTGTTACACCCTACTGTAAAGAGTCTTTTCTTCTGTAATATTAGACCATAAAACTGACTCTTGTATTAGAGACAAATTGATGTAAAAAGGTTCTCAGTAGAGGATCCGGATACATAATAATTATGGTTATGTAAACTATTTATACAGTGTATATTTAGCACAATATTTTATTCAAAATTAAGGCTCCAGCCCGCCAAACGTCGGTGTTTTTCTAGTATTATAGTATAGCGGATATGTAATAAAATATTCGATTTACTGGTGTTTTACTCTATTATTTTGTAAAAAAAAAAAAAAGTAATTTTTTTGCAATTTTTTAAATACTGCGTTCAACTAACATGTGATTTTTAAAATTGCAAATACTGTGCTCGATAAGCCGAACATGCAATTTTTGAAAAGTGCGCCCAATTTAAATACTGCGTTCAACTAAGCAAAATCGTAGTTTTTAAAACAATTGCTAATTTATTTATTGTGACAGATTAAAATGAATTCAGATTAAAATGAATTCAAATTAAAATGAATTCAGATTAAAATGAATTCAGATTAAAATGAATTCAGATTAAAATGAAGTCAGATTAAATGAAATACTGTATGTATAACCAAAGGGTCATTAAAAAAAATAAAAAATAAAAAATAAAAATGTATAGTTTAAAAAATTAAAAGGCTGCCAAAAAATAAAATTTGGGGCGCATTTTTAGGGCTAGAGTAGAGTTTATATTAAGCAAGTATAAATGGGTTTAGAGGGTTAATTATTCTCGCTCGGATTGCAATTCAATTCAAATATATCAATTTCATAATTCAAATAGCATAAAGATACAACATGTAAAAAACTATGGGAATAGTGCCGCTACCCAGTTACCCGAGTGTGGTTCTTAACACCTTAACCTATTCTATTCTAATCTATTTCCACTAAGTCCTTTCTCAGGAAAGTCCGAACAGTGTGGGGTTTATACAGCTGTTACGCTCTACTTCTCAGAACAGTGTGGGTTTACACAGCTGTTACGCTCTACTTCTCAGAACAGTGTGGGGTTTACACAGCTGTTACGCTCTACTTCTCAGAACAGTGTGGGGTTTAAATCGATGCAATGCATTGCAAGCAGTGTATAAAATAGCATGATAAAAATCCGGATCTACCGTTTTTTATATTGCATATACCAGTATTTTAAAATTGGGTCAGTGCAACAAACAGTGCATGATCCAGAATTTTTTGAAGTAACCGGTGCGTGCATTTATGTGCCTTCAATAATCTGATGATCATTTTCTACTAATGCAGGTTTTTTTTTTGAACCGGTATTTTTTTATATAACAGGTGCATGTACTGGTAAATTAAAATTTCTATTTTAAACACTGATCGCAAGCCTTGGGAATGGGATCAGAAAATAAAGCTATCAGCAAGAGCCAAAAGTGATGCAAAGTGGCTGTTTCAAAATCTGGAAAAGAAAAATGGGTGACCTGTATGGAAGCCCTCTCGCATACTTCCATTATTCATAGACGCTTCAACGACTGGTTGGTCGGCAATACTATTTGCACACAAAGCATTCGGAAATTGGGAAAGAAAGTACCAGCACGTGGATATAGCAAAATTAGGGTCCGAAGCAACTTTACTAGGCCTAAAGTCATTTGGCAAAAAACTAGCTTATCATTGGGTCACCATATTTATAGACAACAGGGTGGCCCAGAAAACAATGGATTCAGGGGGAAAAACACCTTGGCAAGGAGTATATAAGGAAGGTTTGGAACCTTTGCGACAACGCAGATATTTGGATATATGAGTTCCGATGGGTGCCAAGTGCAAAAATCCAGCAAACGAACTTACAAGGCATTTCGACGAGTCAGATTGGAGTTTAAAAAGGGATGTTTTTGAACTATTGGATCGTGTATGGGGCCCACATACAATAGATCGAATGGCAAGCGAGAGCTCAACACACCTTGCACGGTTCAACTCAAGGTGGCATTGTCCAACTACAGAAGCCGTCGATTGCTTTACACAAGACTGGGGAAAAGAAATAAATTATGTCTGCGCTCTGTTAGGTCAATTGGATCGAGTATTTCATCACGTAATAGAATGCCAAGCAATAACAACAATTATTGTACCGATTTGGGTGTTAGCACCTTGGTGGCCAATTATGCTATACCATCCACATCGAGAGATGCTACTTCCAAACCCAGAAGAAGTTTTCCTGCCAAGTCCAAATGGGCAATAGAACCATTAAACAATCGGAATTGGAAATTCATGGCAGTACAGATGTTGTTTTAAGTGGGCTCCTAGCGCAAGCACATAAGTTTTTGCTGTCAAAGTCATCAAATGATCGTAAGTTAAAAGCGATTTGGAAAGATTTCATTGACTTTTGTAATGCACATAAGCTAGTAGCCTTACCAGCCTCACGGGACAGCGTGTTAGCATACTTAGTATGGTCGGACATACGTGGAAGAACAGTGAAACCCACACTTGTTTTAACAGCAATATCAAATCAACATAGTGGGCAAAGTCAAACCCCACAAAAAGCTATGAAGTAAAGAAATTAGCAAAGTCATTGTCCAAATTGGTAGCAAGTGATAGGAAAGCCACGTGGCCACGTGTCCCACTAACTGTGGAAGCATTGAAAAATTACATGGATAACCCACCAAAGGGCAAATCTTACATTTTTGATACTCCTGCACTTACTTTTTTGATACTTCTATATGTACCCCGATACTGATCTGCATAAATACACGTGACTTGTGTTAAACAAAGGCCCAGTGCATTGTTTTTGCAAAAATAATTTTTGGTTATATGCTACTAATGTCGTATAACGTTATACAAATCTAATTTTGCCTGGCATTAAGCTTAATGCTGTTGGGCACTATCATGATAATGGCCCGGCGGGGTTAGACATAATTCCGGCCCACCCTAATCCTAAATCTAGGAACCCTAAAAACTAATTGTTCAAAGCAATATCCAATCACAGTACATATACTAGATCATATGTCATGTAACCAGTATATGTACTGTGATTCGAACAATTAGTATTTAGAGTTCCTAGATTTAGGCACTAGATTTAGGGTTAGGGTGGGCCGGAATTATGTCTAACCCCACCGGGGCATTATCATGATAGTGCCCACCAGCATTAAGCTTAATGCCGGGTTAGGGTACCACTAGTTTTAGGGTTAGGGTGGTCCGGAATTATGTCTAACCCCGCTGGGGGTATTATTATGATAGTGCCCACCAGCATTAAGCTTAATGCCGGGCAAAATTAGACTTGTGTAATGTTACATGACATTAGCAGTGTGTTACCAAAAATTATTTTTGCAAAAACAATGCACAGGGCCTTTGTGTAACACAAGTCACGTGTATTTATGCAGATCGGTATCAAAAAAGTAAGTAATTTTGGGGTACATACAGGAGTATCAAAAAAGTAAGTGCAGGAGTATCAAAAACATAAGATTTGCCACAAAGGTGTCTGATTACAAATCTTCACCAGAAAACTTTTTACTGTCACGTGATGACCAACAAAATTTTTTTATTAGGTTAGGGTTAGGTGAGTGCTCAGTTAGGGTTTGGGTTTAGGCTGTTATATGGGGCAGCGTTAACTAAAACAAGGCTTATGGCTTTTTTTCTATTTTGAGAAAATCACATTTAAAATTTTGTGAACAATAACAATGATGATCTATTATTAGTATAACCTATTGGATCGACATTTCTAGACAATCACACAAATCCATTTCTATGACTCTGCAGCAAGGATCAACAACTGAATATCCAAATTCTAATTTTAGATCACGTTTAATCGTATATAGCATTTTAAAAGGTAAGCATTGGTAAAAATTTACTATGTAAATCAATGCTTTAAATGTCAAATTATATAGAAAAATTTCTGCTTTATATGATAGTATAGTTAATTCATTTTTGCAAAAAATGCTATAAGCCTTGTTTTAGTTGACACTGCCCTATATAGTAAAATCGCTCAAGGAAAACTTTTTTTTAGTTAAAAAAAGTGGTTTCTTATGCAAACTTTTGAGAAATAAGCTTGTTTTGACAAAAGAGACGTTTTGAGACGTTTGTTTTGAATTTTTCTGATCGTGTTATATTACACCAAATTATGATCTTTTATTGGCCAATAATCATGTGGCAGTAAAAATTTTTCTGGTGATACTAGGCAGAAAGTAGGGTGTCCAGGATTATGCAATGCTATGCTATGCGCATAATTGACCATTTTTTCGCATTGCATATGCTTCGCATAATTAAGCAAAAAAAAGCATTCAGGTCACGTGCCTCAAATATAATTGGTAGATATGATTTTTTGAGATACGGATAGCTAATGTGGGAAAGAATTCCGAAAAGTTCCAATGTAGAAAATGAACAAACTGAAAATTCGCATAATCTTAAATTTATTTCGCATTCATCGCATAATTGACCTCAGTCGAATCGCATAATTTACCTCATCGCATCGCATAATCCTGGACACCCTAGCGGAAAGTCTACGGACACGTACAGATCACGTGATATTCCATCTTACGGACACGTATTAAAATAATAATTTTTTGATTTAAAAAGCGATCCGGCAAGGCTTTTATACCAAGCTAACCTCCTTAATCATTTTAATAAAGCTTATTCTCCTGGTCTTTCCGGTTCTAATGGTGGTAATATTATTAAAATTTGCCGGTAGAACCGAAGATGTGACCTTTTGAAATGGAGCAACGTTCTAAGATTATATAAAAATGTCGCATAAACTTCATGAGGTTATATATCCGATTCTATTTGCTGAATTTATTAACATTACCATTATTGAAACCGGAAAGACCAGGAGAACAAGTTTTGTTAGAACGACAAAGGTGATTAACCCATTATAGAAGCTCAGTCGACCACTTTAAATTTTAAAAAAGAAAAAAAATAAGAAAAAGATGGCCCTGAAGACTTTCGAACTAAGTAAACTCTTTTATCACTCGAAGTAAACTTGTTTATCTTATTTTTCTAGTTCAAATAGTAGTAAAATTATTAAAATTAGTTCAATATAACTGGAGATATAGTCTTCTGAAGTTTTTTCGTATTTTTATATAATCTTTAGAACGTTGCCCAATTTCGAAAGGTCGTATCTTCGGTTCTACTGGATAGATTTTAATAATCTTCCACCATTAGAACTGGAAAGACCAGGAGAACAAGGTTTATTAGATTGATTAATTAGTATAAAAGTCTTGCCGGATCGCTTTTTAAATTAAAAATTATTATTTTGGTACGTGTCTGTAAGATGAAATATCACGTGATCTGTACGTGTCCATAGACTTTCTGGATCCTGGGGTAGTTTGATTACAACATATTGGCACGTGACTGTGCATTAGTTGCAATTGGCCTACGCACAATGCGCAGAGCAAGTGAACTAGCAACTCTTTCCTTAAATGATTTTAGAGAGGAAAATGGCCTTCTATGAATTCGCATAAATCGATCTAAGACAGATCAACAAGGGGTAGAGAAATTCATTCCAATTGAACCGACAAACTCTAGATTTTGCCCCATTAGATTATGGAAACAATATCTTCGTGTTAGAGGAAATTCGGGGAAAATAGCATTTCTGTCAAATAAGAATGGCAAACTAACAGTGGAAGCCATCAGTTCAATCGTCGAACGAATTGCAAATCACGCAGGTTAAAAAGAAGGTACGCGAGTCACAGCTTGCACATAGGTGGAGCAACAGCAGCAATGAAAGCAGGTCTTTCGCTACACAGATAATGGCCATAGGTGGTTGGGCATGGGTTTAGTTGGTTACCACACCACGTAACGATTCACTTCAGATTCCCATAGTTTTTTACATGTTGTATCTTCATGCTATTTGAATTATGAAATTGATATATTTGAATTGAAATTGCAATCCGAGCGAGAATAATGAAACCGACTGTGATGAAGGCACAGGAGGGATATTATCGCGAGGATCACCTGACCCGTGATCACTGAAATCACTGAATCGGGTGATTCTGATAGTCATAGTTTCAGTGAGTTTGCATAATGATGAGGTCATTGATTGTGAGTCTAATTGATT